>JARQZK010003637.1:667500-730000 GCA_030704885.1 Cynegetis impunctata
TTTCGAAGATAAAGGTTAAACAAAATTTGCGACAGTAACAACATGTTGTTATCAAAAAGAACAACTACAATAAATGTTCGAATCAACTTCCTCTAGTCGTGTCTAATTGAGTTATACCCAGTAATTATTTGATTTCGAAAGTCGCCCAAATTCGCCACTGTAGTAGCGTACACTAATAAGTTCAGATATCCTCATAAAAACTAATCCAGGAGGTTTAAGTCTGGGCATCGAACAGGAAGGCCATGCGAGATGTAATCAAATGAAATCCACTTATACGTTAGTAGATAAAACAGTCGTTCGGAGTTATTAACAACTTTTTGTACTTGATAAACCCATTAGTTTTTTGAACTTGGTACTTGATAATAGGCGTACACCATCCCTTTATTTAAATTATAAAAAAATATCGGATATGGTTGTCGCAAATTTTTTTTAGTCTGTATCTTCGAATCAAAGGTGGTTTTCTTAAATCATCATGAGACAAAATATTCTTAGAGTAGGCCAAAGAATAATCCCTTGAATTTTTTCCGCATGTTTACCTAACACCCTGTTATAGTGTATTGTTTCTGTCTTGAGTCAGGTGATTGAAATATTCAAAATTTCAATACGAAATGAATATTTCAAATATTAATATTTCGATTAGTTTGAAAAGGTTGTTACCAGCTTGATATAATTTTCAACTAAATCAATGAAAATTTCCGAAACTCATATTTCTGATGAACCTACCTATAACATTCAGCCGAAATGGAAGCGACATCTTAGGTTCAGTATTCACCTGACATTCATAAATACCACTATCCCTCAACTGCGGGAATTTTATTTGCAAGGTCCAATTGTCAGACTTGTCCGGTCTTATCACCTGAAATCGCTGATCGGAAGTGTATGTCAAGATGCCTGCTGTCAATATATGGAGATCTCTCTTCCGGATCCAGGAGACCTGAAAATGAAATAAACTCCAATAAGTCAATTTTCATAACATGTGTATTTATTGGTTTAACTGACATATGACATATCATTAAAATTTTCATTTTCATTTTCACTTTGTAGATTTTGTCGTAACAACAAAATAGTTTATCATAACGAATATATTCTAGAAAATGTATTATATGCATAATGTTCACTACTATGAATGTATTATTTTTATCTATCTATCTTTCTATCTATTCATATATCTGCCGATGTATCTCTATCTATCTAACTATATATCTATCTATCTATCTAAATAGTTATCTATCTTTCTATCTATATATATCTATCCATCTAACTATCTAACTATCAATATATCATTCTATCTATCTATATATCCAGTTATCAATCAATCTGAACCGGAAAACATTGTTTCAATTATTAAAATTTCTCTAAAAAAATATGCGTTGTTGATAGAAGGGCGAAAATCTAGAGTTCTATGTATTTTCTAATGTAACATCATAAAAAAATTAAAATAAAAAAAATTGTACAGAAAATCCCCCTAATCACTTAGGGGTATGAAAAATATATTACGACCTATTCTCAGACCGACTATCATTATTTTCGATCGCCATGTTGGAAGAATGGAAAAATAGGAGTTGATCGTAGAGGGGTATATGTATTTTTGAATGCTATCATAAAACAAACAAAAAACGTTGTTTAAAAAATAAATATAAGGGGCGGAACGACCACCCTAAATATTCAGGGAGATGAAAAATAGATCTTGTGCGATTTGCAGACCTAACCGATATGCACATTAAATTTCATGAGAATCGATCGAGTCATTTCGGAGGAGTTTAATTACAAACACCGTGACACGAGAATTCTATATATTAGATACCTATATATATACATATATATATATATATATATATATATATATATATATATATATATATATATATATATATATATCTATATATATATATAATATATATATATATATATATATATATATATATATATATATATATATATATATATAATATATATATATATATATATATATATATATATATCTATATCTATATATATATATATATATATATATATATATATATATATATATATATATATATATATATATATATATATATATATATATATATATATATATATATATATATATATATATATATATATATATATATATATATATATATATATATATATATATATATATATATATATATATATGCACACACACAGAAAAAGTTGAGAGTTTTGTGTATGGAGATTGGTTTTCATGTTACATTTATCTAAAATAATGCTGGTCTTTTATCAGTTTGGGTTGCACCGGAAACGACTATCAACTTTTTTATTTTGAATATGTGTTATTTTTTTATTGCATATTCGGCGTAAAACACTGATTCTTTTCACTAGGCATTCCCATTAATTTTAATCAACCGTTTTCCAAATGAAGTCAGTTTAAAGTAAAAAAAATGGTTCAGACAAATGTGTTCAGTTGAAGTCAAATTCAAAACCATAGCTTGGTTGAATAATGCTTTCTATTGATACAAGAAAGCGATTTGAATTGTTTGTGTTTTGAAATTGTTCTACAGTGAGATTAAAAAGAGAGATATTCTCAATAGAACACCGTATATATTAATTATTGGTTCAATTCCTTGTGAAATTTGAAGCTTATTTCAAAAAGCATATGCTATACTTGAAATCAATCATGTTCGAAATAAAATTATTCAAAAAAGAAACATTATTTGGATTACAGTTAAAGTCTAGCTTATTATTCGAATAAATTATAACAGATGCATTTTATTCTGATTGAATAGGCTTTTATGTGTATTAGGTTATATTTTTCAAATTATTCGACAGGTTTAGACCATCACGTTGCGTATGTATGTCCGAATCTGGTCTACTACTGTATTCAAAATAACAATATATTTTCAGGATAACAAAGTAAATTGAATATTTCAATATTGTCTATTGGCCAATTATCATATAGTTACCACAATATCAATTCAATATTTACGAGCATATCTCACTGTGTGAGAAGAAGATGAAGGATATACTAGTTGAAGAAACCTCAAGCAAATCCATCAAAACGGACCCTATCACCTATCTGGAGAAGAAAACGAACGCCAAAATACAAGCCAGCCCATTAGTCCCGGAAGTACAGAAACAACTCCTACCACAAGAAAAATCATCGAGATGTCCGAAACTATATGCCTTCCAAAAGCACACAAACCTGAGTCGCCAGTCAGACCTATCGTTAGTTGTGTGGGTTCAGTTCTACATCCGTTATCATGATACCTAGCCAAACAACTGCAGCCACTTGTTGAGGAAGCTGAATCTTATGTGTTTTCAACAGCAAAAACACTCATTTTTCGTTCCAGAACCATTTATGATTCGGATCACAAGAAAACTGGAATGGCCACTATCGAGGATCATTATTCAAGGAAAATTATTAGAAGAGAAAAACAAAATGAAAAAAAACTAATACTGCATCACACAGTCAGCAGAGTTCTACTACTACCGTACATCAAAGGAACTGCAGATCGAATAGGACGATTATTGAGCCGAAACAACATAATACTATATTTGCGACACACAAGAAGATCAGTTAACTTTTGAGGAATCCGAAGGATAAAATTTTAATAGAAGGACAGAAAGTTTACGAGATACCAAGCAATAATTGTGACGGCACATACATTGGTCAAACTAACCGACAAATTAGTGTGAGGAGCACCGAACACCAAAATGCAGTACACCAACGAGATATTTCGTCATCTCTTACATCACATATACTTGACACAGGACATAAAATCCACTTCTCTAACACTAGATTGATTGACAACTGCCAGCGCCTACACACCAGAATCACCAGCGAGGCGATCAAGATAGAGAAAGCAAGAAGTTGTTTGAACAACCTAAATGACGCGCAGCGAATCTCGGCTATTTGGAAACCAGCATTAAGAACTCATAGAATATTGTACACGTTCCAGTCAAGCAGCCAATCACGAGGAGGAGCAGCAGGCGGAATCAGCTGGACCAATCACGCGAAGCCGGAGCCGTAGACAACCAATTACAAAGAAGCGCAACGAATGAAAGAGTTATATAAGGACGCAAATAATACTTCCACTCTTAACCAAGCTAGTTAGTCGAGTATGTTAGGTACGCTGGCTAGTATTTGGGAGGTCTCGGGTTCAAACCCCGGGGCCGACTGGTCTGCCATGAGTTTTTCTCAGAGGTTTCCTCATGGTAATGTTAGTCACTGCTTGCAAACTTATAAGGCGAATGCTGGGCCAGTATTAATCCTCTGAACCCTACCCACACTTCCTATGTTCCATAAATATCCCGTTTCACCTATCCTTAATGTACTTGTACATACAAGTGTATCCTCTGATCTGGCTGAAGGAGTTAATCCCAAACTCAAGCTGCCCGCCTCCCTGACACATACTTCAGGAAGGAATGAAACACGTGTGTTTCCTTTTCCTTTCCACTTCCACTCAGTTCATTGTATTCACTCCGACCAAGAAGAGCTACCTGAAGATGGCAAATGTGATTTTGCCGAAACGTCGAGCAGACTTCAACGAAGACGAAGCCCATACGCGGATACAAACCTGAGAAACCAGACAACCATATATATATATATATATATATATATATATATATATATATATATATATATATATATATATATATATATATATATATATATATATATATATATATATATATATATATATATATATATATATATATATATATATATATTTATAAATATATATATATATATATATATATATATATATATATATATATATATATATATATATATATATATATATATATATATATATAATAAAGTATAAACTTTAAAATAAAAACACTTGGCTTATGTTTCACAATATAAAAAATCTTTAGATACTGTACTTAGCAGTAATAAAAAGTCGACATGTTTCGAGCTATGAACTCATTATCAAGACTGACAACAGGAGAGTATTGCATCGTAATTTATAAAACAGACAAAAGCAAAGGTTATACCTGAAAATCAATTTGTTCGTTTACAAGGGGTAATTGACTATTATGGGCGGAACTTATTTCGATAATTTCGAGAAGGTCAAGACGTTTACCCTTGTTACCTGAATGTAACAATTTGGTTTTGTTGAAATCCAGGAAGTGATTGAATTTTATACAATGTTCAGAGAAGCTAGTGGTATTTTTGTTTTGTAAAATTGACTTTTTATGTTCTTCAACACGAATATTTATATTCCTTCCTGTCTGTCCAATATAGAAAGCAGGACATTCGTCGCAAAATATTTTGTAAATACCACTGTTTTCTCCGATGTTAGATTTTTCTTTATTATTGACCAAGAGTGACTTCAAGTTTCTTTTATTTGTACAAATTGTTTTAACGTTATTTTTCGATAGTCTGTTACAAATTTTGCTACTCAAATTAGGCACATAATTTATTGGGAAGTATTTTTGTTCTTCATTAATAGTTTGCGTGGGGTATATTGAATGCAACAGATACTTTCTTCGTTTTTTCCCAATGAGCTTGTCGATAAGACTTTCATTGTAACCGTTATTGATGGCTAATAATTTAATTGTATTAACTTCAGTTTGAAAATTTGTTTCCGATAATGGAATCGTGAACAACCTATGTATGAACGAATGAAAAGCACTGAGTTTTATTTTAATGTGTTGGTTACTGTCGCTGTGAATTAAAGTATCTGTGAAGGTTGGTTTTCTATAAATGTTGAAAGTAAGAGAATTTAAATTCCTAGCAATCTGAACGTCTAAGAAATTCAAAGTACCGTTTTCGTTTTCTACTTCTTTTGTAAATTGAATCGAGTTGTAGAAAGTATTTATATATTTAAGGAAATTATCTAACTGCCTATCTGTACCGGTCCAAATAAAAAAAATATCATCTACATAACGTCTCCATAATAAAACGTTAGTAATTAAATTATTATCAGTATTGAAAATTTTTTCTTCTAAGTTATTCATGAAAATTTCACTCAACAAAGGCGATAACGGTGAGCCCATGGGCAATCCGTCTTCTTGTTTGTATATTATATTATTAAATTTGAAATAACTCTGTTTCAAACATAAGTTTAAGGCAGACATTGTTTCGTTGACTGCTTGAGTTGTTAAATTTGGGTTCATCTCTAGATATCGCTTAACAATATTTTTAACTTCTTGAGTTGGCGTAGAAGGAAATAAGTTGATAACGTCAAATGAAATTAATTTAGCATTTGAAAGAATTTTGATATTCTTAAGATGATTAACTAACTGAATAGAATTTTTAATGCTATACGCCGGATTGAATTGAATTAAGGTGGGTAATTTCTTATTCAAATACTGACATAATTTATACGCAGGAGCGTTAATATAAGATACTATTGGACGCATCGGGCAATCAATTTTATGAATTTTTGGTAAAGTATATAAAACCGGGGTGCGTGGGTTCATGGAAGTTAAGAAAAAAGTGTTAATATCTGAAAATAAGATTTTACTATTCTTGATGAATGATTTTATTTCGTTTTGGAATTTTTTAGTGGGATCTATTTTAAGTTTTGAGAATTTATCTGTATTAAATAGGATTTCAGATTTTTCAATGTAGGTATTTTTATCTATGATAGTTACAGTATTTCCTTTGTCCGCTTTGCATATAACCAAATTATTATCCTGAATTTTTGATCTCAACTGTTTTATAGTTTTTAATTCTAAATTATTGTTATTTCTGCATTTATATTTATTAATGACTTCCGCGCATATAGTTTTTTCAAAATTCAAATTCTTAATTAAAGACGAATTTAAAGCTAATTCAGTGCTGACGGCTAGATGTTTAATATCATTTTTATCATTGAAATGTGGGCAATATTTCAAACCTTTATTCAATAATTCTATTTTATATTGTGAAACATAAGCCAAGTGTTTTTATTTTAAAGTTTATACTTTATTCTTTATGATGTTTCACCAAGTGATGTGCGAGAATTCAATCTCAGTTATATATTTATATATATATATATATATATATATATATATATATATATATATATATATATATATATATATATATATATATAAGCAGATTCATGGTGGATGGCACATTAGACATTTCTGGTCAACCATATAGCGAAACACTTTGAAAATTCAATAGAGAGCATATTCGGACATACCCAACTAAAACATTTTTGGTAATGCAGTGTTGCCATTTCCATTAGAAAGTAGAAGCAACTTTGATTTTTCAAATGAAGCAGCCTGCATATAATATTAGTTTTAGAAATCCCAACAATTTTTCAACAACTTTTCAAGATATTTCCCTTCACCTTCCTGTTACCGTTTTTGAAATAAAAATTATTTGAACATTTCTTTCGAAAATCAAGACCTCTAAAAACGCTGATGTCTTCGAGTTAGGAAACACTATGATATCAAAATTGGAGTGAAAGTTGGGTGATACATGGAGGCTCCTTACACTTCAGCCGTATCTTCGTTAGGTACTTCAATACTGTGTGCTAAAAAAATACAGTTATTTCGTTTGCTTGAAAAAGTGACTGAAAGTTGATAATTTCAAATTAAATACCCTGTATATTATAGAAAATTCGAAAAACTACTGGAATTTGCTATTTATCTATGTGTATCATACAAATACTTAAAAGTCAAGTTTCGGACTTTTGAGGATTTATTTATGAAAATGTTCCTTGAACATGATATTCGGTATTTGGTAGGCATGGCATGATTACTTGATAGTAAAGTTGTGAAAATCTACTAATTATATCGATATTTTCGTCATTTCAGAAGTTCAAAAACGTGCGTTCGAGAGACGAATTGTTAGAAAGGATTAGCCACGACGATAATAATCCAGTTGTTTCGTTTGCTTGAAAAAGTGACTCAAAGTTGATTGTTTCAAATAGAATACCCAATATATTATTAAAAATTCAGAAAGCTGCTGAAATTTGATTTTTATCTATGTACATCATACCTATATCTAACTAGTCAAGTTTCGGACATATGAGCATTTATTTGTGAAAATGTTCCTTGAACATGGTATCCGCATTCGGCATTTGGTAAGCATGCCATGAATACTGTTTTACAGTAAAGTTGTGACAAACTATTGGTAATATCGATATTTTCGTCATTTTAGAAATTGCAAATACCTTGGAAAACGATGAAACAAAACTATTCAAACGAAGTTCTTATGAATTTGGTTATTATTTTTGGATAGCGTGATAAAATTATCAGCAGGACATGTCGGCAGTTCAATGAAATATATCCTATCTACCGCCATAGAACCTCAAGAAATTTATACGAATTATTTGAATGCGTTTGGATAAACTTCAAAGAAGGAAAAAGAAACTTGACAGTGGAAATATTGATAAAAATAATTATAATAAACGAAAACAATTATCTGAAATATTTCAAAATATGTTCGAATCGTTGGCCGTTCACTTCCATGCACTTCAAAATGAAATTGTTGACTGATTTCGCCGAAGCTTCAAATGTTTGGGTAATCCTTTCTAACAATTCGTAACTCGAACGCACGTTTCTGGAGGTATTTGCAACATCTGAAATGACGAAAATGTAGATATTATTAGTAGATAGTCACAACGTTACTGTCAAATAGTAATAAAGGCATGCTTACCAAATACCGAATTGGGATATCATGTTAAAGCCATATTTTCACAAATATGTGCTCATAAGTCCAAAACTTGACTAGTTAGGTATATGTATGATATACAGAGATAAAAAACAAGTTCCAGTAGTTTTTCGAATTTTCAATAATATACAGGGTATTCAATTTGAAATAATCAACTTTCGGTCACTTTTTCAAGCCAACGAAATAACTGTATTTTTTTAGCTCCCTGTATTGAAGTAACGGAGATTAGGATGAAGTGGAAGGAGCCCTTATGTATAGGAGAATATTATGAAAAGTTGTTGAGAAATTGTTGGAGATTCTGAAAATAATCTTATATACAGGCTGAAACTTTTAAAAATCAAAGTTTCTACTACTTTTTAATAGAAGTGGCAACACTGCATTAACAAAAATATTTTAGTTCGGTAGAGAACTTGAATGCGTTGGTAATCATTAAAATTAATTATTGACGAACGTCAGTGAGCCCTTTTGTTTAGCTCGACGGATTTTTGTATGTTTGTCGTTTTCGAAATTGATTTTTTTTTTGGCAATTATTTGTTCCAAGCCTCTTTGAGACGAGCAGCTAAGTTTCAGGAAAGCTCAAGTTTGTGTATTTGTATGGCCGTATGTTCAGCTGTATAGGCTGCTAAATTTATTGGATTCACTCCAAATTCTGTAAAAACGTTAACCACCTCATTCCTCGCTACTGAACTGTTTTCATGAGGGGGTATTCAATACCATGGAACGATTGCTCTGGAATAACTACAGGTAGTGAACGACTTTTAAGCAACCTAACTTGCACATTCAATCGGTTAGGTTGAAAGGATATTATTGAGGGCATAAATTTCTGGCATCTCGAACTTTACCTTTCTAAGAGAATTAAAAAGTTATCTAAAGACTTCCTTAAAAGCAAAGTCCTACCTATCCAGAATATGCATGACACTTGAAATTCCGGAATATTCTCGCTGGTCAAAAATTTATGTTGATGGGGTGCGGATGCTATCAGTAAAACCACATATTTTAAAACACATTCAGTTTTTCATTTACTGGTGTGTTCTTAGGTAGTTGCTAAGGGTTTTTAAGTATAGCAAAATGGAAGAACGTATCAGTGAGCGTAGAAATACCATTCATCGTCTCAATAAATTCAAATATTATGAGGAAAATCAATTATCAAAAAGGGTAATAAAATGGCGCTGCACCAACAGGATATTTTTTAGACAGCTTAGATATCTTTAGACCTTAGATATCTAGCTGAACATCACATACCGTAAGTTTGAATTCTGCCTGATGAAAGCCAAAATACATAGAAATTAATGTTAGGCATACTGATTGAAAAATATTGTGAATGGAATCTAGTTCTTCAACCAGCATCAGTAGTAAATAATTTCAAGTTAGCCATTCATAATGCCTGTAAGAACGTTTGAAAAAACTCAAAAATTGTTGTTACCTGAATGAAATTTTATATGCTAGTCCTAAGTTTTAGTTTGCAGGTTACTATTGGAATTATAACTTCAATATAAGCTCTCTCCATACAATTTGTTCTTTAACTGCCTGCCACTACATTTTTAGCATTAAAATTCATTTATAAAAAATAATAATTGATTTTAATGATGAAGTGGTTGTGGTAATGAGAGTGAGATTTTCACTAGTTCGTATATTAACAAAAACACGTCGTATTAGGTATCCACATGTTGACAGTACTTCAAAGCAGCGGGGGAGGATAAAGAAGGGAGGAACAGAAGAAAGGGTTTCAGGCGGAAGGTGAGGGAGTATAATTGTGAAGAAAATTTAATGCTCTTTCACGTTTCCAGATTTTCGCTACACCACATAGTTCAGAATATATGGGAATAAAACCAGCAAGGGTTCGAAAAAATAGCGGTTTTTTGCCCCACCCGTAAAAAACTCCGAGTTCGAAAACTCAGCAAAGACTATCCTCAAATTTTCGTTAACTTCGGAATTGAGTCCAGGTAGAATGTACATGGCTCCTGGACTATGTATGTGAGATCATTCACAGTTAACACTACATAAGCATAGTGTGCAGAACTGAATAATGATAATTATCAATATTTCGAACTAATAATTTATTTTCATTATTTATTTTATTTTTATAGAAAATTAATTCGCTAACTATGAGTTCACGTTGTGTTGCAAATTGTATAAATAAAATATAATTCAATTTTCAGTATTCGTCATTGATTTTCGAATGAATATATTTTGAAATAATATTTTAATCCTTCATAAGTCCTTGGTCTCAAATATTGTTGAATATGTAAAATGATTGAGAATATACTATATTTATTATTCATTAATCTGTATAGGGCTTGACTGACTCAATAAGTCCGAGTTTATATAACAACATGCACAACATATTATAAATTATAGAAACATTCTTGTTGCAATAATTGTTCAAGATATAAACTGGTCTGGAGGTTTTATTGTTTTGCCAAATTTTGTATTATAATCAGCATGACTATTAAAATTATTAGGACTGTAATTTATGACATCCTGATGCGTTTAATTAAATTTAGTCTAGTCAACAAGAGCTTTTTTATTCCACCTTTCTCAGCAGTTCCGGAAAAATATGAGCATCATTCGATTCGGAATAGCATGTAGATGTTTTTTGAAGAAAAATGAGTTCAACTCGCAAAAACCATTTTCTGAAAGAACAAAAATTTTGCTTTTTGCAAATATCACAAAAACGGATATAGATTTTTGATAATTAAAATAAGATTAAAAAAGAGTGAAAATAACCTACAAAAATTTGAATTGCCGGAAGGATCAATATTTATAATTTTCCCAGAGGGGTGAATATACGACCGAAAAAAGGTTATCTGGCTTGCGCAAGTAACGGCAATTAGTGATACTTTAGCAATGAACATCATTTAACCATATAAAATAAAAAAATTTAAAATCTAAAAATTTCAGGCAATAACAAGATATATGAATGAACCATTATCCTGCACCAGAAATATGTTCGAGGAATATATTTAATCTGATAATGCTATATTTCAATACTCGAATGGTTAAACCGAGGGGTGAATATCTGCCCCAAATCTTGTACACCTTAAATCATTTTCAAGAAATAAGTCCTTATAAATCTCCGTCAGATCTCTTGAATCATCAATAAATCACCGATAAATCCTTATAAATTTCAAGCCACCCTGGCTGCGGGCAGTGTTACCAGTATCAATTTGGCTGATAGAAGTGACGAGAGGAGCAAGGCGCATGCGTAATACATAGATAGCTGATCTAAATCCTCGGTAAATCCTCGTAAATCCTCAATAAATCACCTTTAATCCTCAATAAATCACCGTAAATCTCCAATAAATCACTAAATCCTCTATTACTCACCGTAGATACTCGTAAACTTGTATTAAATCATCGTATTTCATCCATGTTGTACACCATAAATCACCAGATATTCACCCCTCGGGTTAAACACATAAAGACCATGAATGCTGACATAAACAATCATAATTACTGGTATAAACTTCAGCAGTAAATTATTTAACAGTAAAAAAATTAAAAATATCACATTGTATACATATAGTTTTAAATATTCTCTGGTAAGCAGTGTCTTCATGAGAAAGTGCCCAAACAACATATTTCTTCTGAATTGAATGAGAATATCAAAAATAATTTTTTTGCCAAAAAATAATATCTAATTTCTCTTTGGAAATTATCTATAGACCTTACTATTTATAGTTCACTGATAAACTGAAATATGATGGCCTTGTGCACCTGTTGATATAATCGAAAGGAGAAATTTGAGATTAGTGCATATCAAAATTTTAGAAAAGCCTTTTGACTATTAAATGATCATCAGATCATTTCATTTCCTATTTAGGAAACTAAGGTTACTTATTCAAAAATCACACAAGAAGCCACAAAATAAAATCTTATATACATTAAGGATTCTATAAATTACAGGACGTACCTACCTACATGTTAAAAATTCTCTATACTATATTTATAATAATTGTTTAATTATACCAGATGCTTGATATGAAATAAAATGATATGGTTGATAGGCGATTGAAAAAGCAAATCTGAATGGTGTGACACAATAACATACCTAAACTATAGAACTATATGAAAATGTCACAATCATCATATAGTCCGGGAGCCAGCGACCTTTTATTGTCAATCATTTTATATCCACTGATAATTTGTAAAATACTTAAGATGATTATATTATAAATCACTGTCAAAGTCAGCTGCGGTACCGAGGGTCTGTTTGGCAACCGCAGCCGCCCACACACGTAAAAAAAACGAGTATTTAGTTATTTTATATCGGTTGAGAATTGGTACAAAAGTAGTTCACATAGTATTAATTTGAATGAATGTAGTCAGCTGGTCTTATCGCGGTTTATTGTACGTCAGCTGACCATGTAAACACAACAAAAAAAATAATTTTCAGTGTTTTTACATCGGTTGAAAATTTGTCAGATGAAAGTCAACGTAATATTTAAACAAAAAAAACGTCAGCTGGCTATACGTCGGCAGAAAGATCGTCAGCTGGCGCAGTGAAAGTTGAATCTCGATAGACAGTTACGAGCTGCGCACACTAACTAAAATGCGTCAGCTGACGAGTTTGCAACCGACACACAGCCAGCTGAAAGTTTCTGTTCGTTTAAATATTATGTTAACTTTCAACTGACAAATTTTCAGCCGATATAAAATAAATAATGGGAGGCCTCGGTAGCCCAGCGGTAAGGTATATCGCTTGTAAACTGAGGATTATGGGTTCGAGTCCCACCTTGCTCTTATGTGGAAATACCTTCGCATAATTTATTTTATATAGGTTGAAAATTTGTCAGTTGAAAGTTAACATAATATTTAAACGAACAAAAAACGTCAGCTGGCTGTGTGTCGGTTGCAAACTCGTCAGCTGACGCATTTTAATTAGTGTGCGCAGCTCGTAACTGTCTATCGAGATTCAACTTTCACTGCGCCAGCTGACGATCTTTCTCCCGACGTATAGCCAGCTGACGTTTTTTTTTTGTTCAAATATTACGTTGACTTTCATCTGACAAATTTTCAACCGATGTTAAATCACTAAAAATTATTTTTGTTGTTGTGTTTACATGGTCAGCTGACGTACAATAAACCGCGATAAGACCAGCTGACTACATTCATTCAAATTAATACTATGTGAACTACTTTTGCACCAATTTTCAACCGATATAAAATAACTAAATACTTACTCGTTTTTTTTTACGTGTGTGGGCGGCTGCGGTTGCCAAACAGACCCTCGGTACCGCAGCTGACGTTCACAGTGATTTATAGTACAATCATCTTAAGTATTTTACAAATTATCAGTGGATATAAAATTGGTCGCAAAAACCGGTCGCTGGCTCCCGGACTAATATAGGTACATATCCGTGACTGTAACTCAAATGTCTCCCTCCAATGCAAATCAACCAAAGGACGAGAAGTACGAGTATGAGTCTGATGATAACTTGACTCAATTTGAAACCTCAAAGCACAACAAAGGTGAGTAGCACGTTGAGAGGGAGGCTAACAATCAGGCAATATCAGTGCAGAGAATATAAAATTGTGTTGAATGAGTGGAATATAAGCTGAGCGCAGCTTAACCGTCTATGAAGAATGTAAGCTCTATTTGAATTGACTTGGATGTTGAAAAAAGTAAATTGTTGAACAATTCGTTACCAATGTATAAATACTCAAGAAAATTTCGTCTGTAATAATACTTTGAACTGACCTCCGGCAAGATTTGTGAATTCCTATTTGTTCTGAAGTTGTGATTGCTGGATCTCAAGCAGTGTCCAAAATCGGAAACTGTTAGTATCTGAATGTTCATTTATACGAACATTTGAAGGTCTATAAGTTTTACTAATAGTGACAAGGTAGCATTACAATCTCCACATTTTAATTTACATATTACGTTGTTAGAAAGTTCATCAATTTTTTCATTTGAATTATCCAGAAATCTATCCAAATTGTTGTTAGTTTTGAAAAAGTTTTGATGTTATCAAAGGTCAATCTTAGATTAAGCTAGATACTTTCTCAGAAATATTAGCGTTTAACAAAGGTAACGGAACAAATTTATTATAGGTTATATGTTTAGACATATTCAATTCATTTGGATACTCAACAGTAAAAAGATGTGCATTCAAAAGTATATGAATGTTTTAATTGAAATTTGGTATCACATGATCAGTCTGCGAAGGTTTTCTGTAGATACTGAAATTCAAGTTATGACTGTATTTTTGGACTGTATAGTCTACAATGATTAGTTTATTATTTTATTCGATTTCAAGAGTGAATTTTATATTATACTTTATTTTCTGCATGTAAGTGAACAGATTTTGAACAATATCATTGCCACCAATCACAAAAACTAGAGAGTCATCCACATATCTGAACCAGTGCAAAATTTCCAAATCATCATCAGCATCAATAAACTTGTTTATTGTTCTAAATTTTTCAGAAAGTATCTGGTAGAAAGGCAGATCAACAGCTATCCATGGGAAGTCATTCAGGTTCCTCATAATATTTACTATTGCATATGAAAAAATCTTGAGAGGAGCAAAAATCTAACAGGGTCAAAAGAGATATCAATGCAACTATCACCCAACTTTGCAAGACTTCAGGTCTCATGAAACCTAAGCTTTTTTTTCTTTGAATTGAAAAAAGTGCTAATGTCAATAGAATTCATCAGAAAATAATGGTACAGATTTCAATTCTCAAGTTCATTGATCAAACGAATTTGTTAGTTTTCAGTTTGATTTATTATCAACGGAATTTTTGAGCCGAAATGAAGATGAACTTGCTTCCCTGCTGAATATCTACGTATTCATGAAACTTATGTTATCAGATAAATATCAGAAATACTTACTTCAAATAATTATTACTAAAGAGCTTGTGTAGTGAAATATGAAATAGCTTCCTGCTTCCCCATTATTATGTCAAACTATTCTTTATAAATTCCTTTAAAGTATTTTAGACATATTAGAAATTTCTCTGTCTAAAACATTCTGATGAATCAACAATAAGCATAACTCCCTCAATATCTCAAATAAATCGACATCGTCATTTATCTTTCACCTTTGAAGAACTCCAAAAGAATAATGCAATCCAAGATGAAAGAAGGTTCCGGAAATTCTTTTTTTTTGACTAAAACCCCGAAGGCGAAGCTAAGGGATGACGGTTTGTCTTTCAATTTCCCTATCGTTTCTATCTGAAGGCATAATCACGCCCTTTCAGACGTCTTCAAGATGTCGGTCTCATAATAATATAGACGTTAAAGGAATCTATATTGCTTTTTGATGCGGTTTCCTTCAAACTCTGAGGCGATATTGTCGTATCCTGAATGCCTTATAATGTCCCAAATTTGCTATATTGTTCCTTACGTGCATTATACTCCACCGGGAGATATTATCTGCCATTATGCCTTGTCGAAAAGACCACACTTGTGTAAACAAAAATTATTGCACATTTTTTGCTAATACACTTGAATTCTAGGAGAATAAGTAAACTGTTTTATTCAATAATAGATGTATTTTACTTTTTCTTTCAGTTATTGGTGTTGAATTTAACAACGGAAATATTGGATAAGGAAATATATATTATTATCCCGACAAAATGTTCAAGACTCTGCATATATAGACAACAGAGTTTCATGTTATGCATATATTCAAGAAAACAGTACTAAATTGTTTGTTTGAAGTTTTTAATACTGAAAAATTGAAGAGCGTAGTTAAACGCCAGACGGCCGAAATTATTTATTTATTTATTCATTTAAGACAGAAGGAATACAAACAGGTTAAAAAAACCCAATACAGCATTCACAGTTTGACAATACATACCATACAGAACTAAATTAAAATGAAAATTTAACTAACTCTATGAACTAGAAATAAAACTAGAAAAAAATTAATACAACATAATTCACAAAATAACCAGCAACTTCACAAAAGTTAGGTACTTAATTTAATTCTCAAGAATTTTTTGAATTGATGGAGTTGAACATTGAAAATATCAACACCGTGAGAATTAGAGTTTAATGTCGCTAGCATTCTACATAGTGGCGAATTTTGAGTAACATTAAGTCTACAGAATGGGACAGCGAATAACTCACGGGATTTCAGTCTTCTTTCCGGTACTCTAAAATCTATTGACTTGAGAATACTGGAAGTACAACATACAGTTTTTATCTAATAAAGTACAGTTTTTATATTAATTTATTACTAAATTTTGAGGTTATTTGTAGGATTTCTGCCAGGCTCAAAACAGATTTCGTTTTTTAATTTAAAGTAATTAAATTCGGACATCACATGTATTTTTGTTAGTATTTAACTTTATTTATGAATACTTAAGGTTAATCAGCAATTATCTCAATTTGATATTTTTCTTCCTTCATTTTATTTGACATCTACTTCTTTTCATTCGTGTACTCTGTGTTCTCTATTCATCGATCGGTCCATCATAGAATCTTGAGTTTTCTTTCGATTTTTCCAATAGGTATTTATATATGGAACTAAGATTTTTGGTGTCTTTTTTTTTGTTTATGGAGTTTTCTTTTTTATTAATTTCAATCATTTCCAAGATTAATCTTTTATGGTAATTTCGTTCAACTTGTAACACGTTACAGTCTTCATAATTCATCCTGTGATCTAAATTGAACGCATGTGTGGCCAGTGCACATCTTTCGTGATGTTTTCTGGTGTCTGACTTATGCAACGTCAACCTGCTCTTTAACCATTGCGATGTTTGACCTATGTATCTCCCTTCACAATCAACACACTTTATTTCATACACCACATTGCTTTTTAGTGTTTTCGGAATCGGACCTTTTAATTTTTTATATAAATTCCTTACAGTTACCTGATTATGTACAGCGATTTCAACATTCTCATGTCTAAATATATTTTTTAGTTTATTTGTCAATCCATTGATGTTGGGATATGAAGCATAATGTATAAGATCTGATGTATTAGCATTTCTTTTCACTTGATTTTCTGTTTCCTGGCTGAAGAACAACAATTTCTTTAACATTCCGTTTGGATAACCATTTTCTTTGAATATTGATAATAAACTCTCAATTCCTTCTTTAACATATGATTCGTGACATATCCTGTTTATTCTTTGTTTCATTTGTTTTATTATATTTATTTTCGTGTTTATATTATGATTCGAGTTGTAGTGTATCATTTTGTTAGAATTTGTTTCTTTTCTATACCATTTCAACTTTATTGTGTTATTATGTCTTTTAGCTTTTGTATCCAAGAATGGTACACTTTGTTCGTTGTCTTCTACTTCCAAGGTGAATTGTGGACTTTCAGAGTAGGAATTGAAACAGTTTAATGTGGTTGGTGTTTCTCCTTTTGATACCCTATGAGACCGATAATATCTAGTCTAAACAGCCCCATGAACACCTTATCCAAATTTGTGGCAGATATTCTAAAAGCTGCATATGATGAAGAAAATGAATACTACGTCAAAGACAGTTTCCACTTCGCAACAACGATAAATAATTTCAGATTACCTGAGAATGTTGATTTCTCTTGATGTTGTTAATTTGTTCGGGAATTAAGACAAGAAGATCATCATTGAAGCTATAGAACAAAAATGGGACGAAATGAAACAACACACCAAAGTTGATAAAAAACTATTCCTGGAAATAATCCTGTTTTTATTGGAGAATAACTACTGCGTTTTCCAGGGAGAATATTACATGCAAATATTCGGATGTGCAATGGGTTCTAAACTGAGTCCAAGACTGGCACAATATGTTATGGACTATGTAGTTAAAATATGTGTGAACAATTTACCATTTATTATCCCTATTCTCAAAAAGTTTGTAGATGACATATTTTTGGCTGTACCAAAAGAAGAAACACAAACCACATTAAACTGTTTCAATTCCTACTCTGAAAGTCCACAATTCACCTTGGAAGAAGAAGACAACGAACAAAGTGTACCATTCTTGGATACAAAAGCTAAAAGACATAATAACACAATAAAGTTGAAATGGTATAGAAAAGAAACAAATTCTAACAAAGTGATACACTACAACTCGAATCATAATATAAACACGAAAATAAATATAATAAAACAAATGAAACAAAGAATAAACAGGATATGCCACGAATCATATGTTAAAGAAAGAATTGAGAGTTTATTATCAATATTCAAAGAAAATGGTTATCCAAACGGAATGTTAAAGAAATTGTTGTTCTTCAGCCAGGAAACAGAAAATCAAGTGAAAAGAAATGCTAATACATCAGATCTTATACATTATGCGTCATATCCCAACATCAAGGGATTGACAAATAAACTAAAAAATATATTTAGACATGAGAATGTTAAAATCGCTGTACATAAACTGTAAGGAATTTATATAAAAAATTAAAAGGTCCAATTCAGAAAACACTAAAAAGCAATGTGGTGTATGAAATAAAGTGCGTTGATTGAGAAGAGAGATACATAGGTCAAACATCGCAATGGTTAAAGAGCAGGTTGATAAACGGATATATATATATATATATATATATATAGATATATATATATATATAAATATATATATATATATATATATATATATATATATATATATATATATATATAAATATAAATATATATATAAATATATATATATATATATATATACAGGGTGTCTCGTAAATACCACGTCAAACTGAAGGAGCTTGTAGGTCGAATGTTACCCTACCTTCTATGAAAAAAATTCTCTTATGAAAGTCCTTTCGTTTTCGAGATATTTTTTTCATATAAAAACATAGAATTTATGTCCCTCCCAGTAGATTTTCTATGCTGTTGGTACAATTTGACACTTTTCTGAGTCATTCCTTCAGTAAAATATTGCTGAATGATTATTCTTACTTCTACAGTAAGAAAATGCTCGGAACATTATAGAGGAGGGGCTGTGAGAAATGTTTTCAATAGAAGTTTCAAGAGTATACTCTTCTTCATAAAGTCTAACCCATCGTAGTGAAAACAAAATGTTCTGGGCTACTGCTGCACATTACATTATTAAATTGCCTATTTCATGGAGATTTCAAAATGGTATGACACAATAGATTTTTTATTGCAAAACTGAAAATTATTGCATTTTTTTCATAAAGAGGATTTTCCTGACATAATCTCTTTTGCCTATTTTCGTCATCATATATTTCATTCTGTCTCATCTAATGAAACACTCAATATTTCACGTGAGAAAATGATAGTTGCATAATTATTTACCTCAATAATCAGAATTATTCATTAAATGCGAACATTTTCGGGCCTCTTTTCATCCATCTAGCTTAGGCAGAAGAAAAATTTCATAAAAACTTAACAAAGGCTGCTGTGGATTCGTTTGACATCAACTTGTCATTTAATTCCTTCAGTATGTTACTTAGCTCGTGTATCATTCTCACTTCTTGGTTATCGTTCACGCACTATCTGATTTTGTTTTAGAACTGTTCTGCTTAACGAATTGCATTTTGTTTGACTGAAGTATTGACAAAAATTTTGTTTGTGTTTGACTCCTAGTTTATCATTTTGGACATTGCTTTTTCTGAAAATGGCGGAAGGAAACGCTCCGTATACGTCTCGAGAATACGCTGACATGCATTTGATTTACGGTGAAGTGCGCCTGAATGCTTTTGCTGCGGCAAGGCTGTATTCAGAGCAGTATCCTAATCGCCAAAAACCCAACTATGAAGTGTTCATCCGAACACACAACGCAATCAAAGAAGGCAGAGTTCCTGGTCGTCGTAAAAGCAGTGGCCGGCCCTCAATGGTGGATGATGACATCGTTCTGGATGAAGTCGAAGAAGATCCATCAATTTCTACTCATATGATAGAACGCCGTACAGGCATACCCAAATCAACTGCCCATAAAATTTTGCAGCGGCAGAATTATCATCCTTACTACTTACAAAGAGTTCAAAAACTGTTACCCAGAGATTACCCAGCCCGAGTTCAATTTTGTTGAAAAATGCTGCGAAAACATCGCGAAGATCCAGATTTTTTTAATAAGATAATTTCGAGCGATGAGACATCCTGTCAAAAGGACGGGTACATGAATCTTAAAAATTTTCATAGCTGACAAATCGTAAATCCACACGAGAGAAGACAGTTCACAATATCGATCTAAGGTCAATTTATGGTCGGGAGTATTTAATGGTACAATTTTGGGCCCGATCGAAATGCCGCCATCGCTAAATGCAAACAATTATTTGGAATTTTTAACCGACCAGCTGCCCATTCTATTGGAAGATGTGCCACTGGAGCTGAGGCGTACTCTGTGGTTTCAACACGATGGATGTCCAGCACATTACGGTCGCCCAGTAACCGCATATTCAAATCGAACTTATCCCTACCGGTGGATTGGAATAGAAGGTGAAATTTTGTGGCCCCCTCGTTCACCAGACCAAAGTCCACTGGATTTTTATTATTGAGGTTACTTGAAGGACAAAGTCTATTCAAAAATCATTAGCAATGAAGCTGAGTTGAGGGAGAGCATCCGAGTTGCTGCAGAGGAAATAACGGAGACTAGTTTGAGGGCATTGAAAAGGTCTCTTCTCGGTCGATGCAGGGCCTGTATACGCGAAAGAGGTCGTCATTTTGAACATTCACTCTAATGATTGTAAATAGTAAAAATATCAATAATGTTTAATAAGTAATTGAATAAGAACCGTCAAATTAAGCTTTATCAGGAACGTCCCTCTTTTGAGAAAAATTGCGATAATTTTCAGTTTTCCAATCAGAGATCTATAGTATCATACCATTTTGAAATCTCCATGAAAAAGACAATTTAATAATGTTATGTGCAGCAGTAGCCCAAAACATTTTGTTTTCAAAAAAGTATACTCTTAAAACTTCTATTGAAAACATTTCTTATAGCCCCCCCTCTATAATGTTTCGAGCATTTTCTCACTGTTGAAGTTAGAATAATCATTCAGCAATATTTTACTGAAGGAATGACTGACAAAAGTGTGAAATTGTACCAACAGCATAGAAAAACTACTGGGAGGGACATAAATTCTATATTTTTATATAAAAAAAATATCTCGAAAACGGAAGGACTTTCATGAGAGAAATTTTTTCATAGAAGGTAGGGTAACATTTGACCTACATGCTTCTTCAGTTCGACGTGGTCTTTACGTGATATCCTGTATATATATATATATATATATATATATATATATATATATATATATATATATATATATATATATATATATATATATATATATATATATATATATATATATATATATATATAGTTTGTTAAAAGCACAACCAATATGTTCTGAATTACCGAGGCCCTGATATTACAATCTAAATGATATTGTCAATATCAAAATAGAATCGATTCCAGGAATAAAGCCATTTTTCAAACCAGTAGGTTTCAGAAGTACAATAATCGTGTCATCCGATTCTACGTATTTTAGTTTCGCCAATAAATGTCCCATCTAAGCTGAAAGAGCATCTCGACTCTTTTATGATGTATTCTGACTAGAACGTTGAAATGTTTCACTGTGAAAATTTATAACATTTTGTAGATATCGAATTCTTTTTAGTCGCTTTCGATCTGGGTATTTGGCACTACATAGATTTTCATACGAGAAAAGAGAAGTTTAGATAACGAACTATTTGGATCTATTTATATTGCTGAAGAATGAACTGAGCATTTCGCTGTGATTTAAAGTGTTCATAATAGCACCTTTGACTGAGAAAAAGGAATTTTCTGAAAATTGCAATAAACCATGCTTCAGAGTGCGATACTGGGCTGCTCAGTCATCGAACTCAGCTTATGAGTTTCGCACATCACCTTGATAACAGTCGTAGATCCAGAGTGAACAATACTTTTCAGTGAGGTCTGTGCAAATTAAAAACTTTTGATATCGTATGCCATTATTCTAGTTATCTTAACGAGAAAAAACAAGCGACTGATCGAAAGCAAAACTAATAATTATACAATAGGAGTTACATTCTGAAGTTTATAAAGATACTGTAGCAATAAAACGATGAAACAAATGTTACATTCAATAATGTTTTATATAGATATAGAATTCTCAATTGATTAAAAAACTCATAACTGATTAAGATAAGCAACCTTAGATGAATATTTGGAGAACGTTAGTCTCCTTTTCAGTGAATCTGGAATTTCAAGCAGAATCCTCGTTTATACCATGCCATGTTATTGGTGAGTAAAATTACAGACATATCAGTTTGGGAATAATCGAGATTCATTAAGAAAAGAAGTTGTTCCGACTACATGACACATTCAATTAGTACGGAGACTTTGGAGCTCTTTGAATAGAATTGCTTCGAAAATTGCCACGTTCACAGACGACAGTTATGAACTGAGAGAATTATATCCATTGAACATAAACGGAAACGCCATTGAGTATAATAATCAACTGTTGGAGAATGAAGACTTCTGAGGCTTAAATCTGTTTTTTTTTTAAATTTATCATCTATTAGGTTTTGTATGTTGATGAAAGAAATTTGAGGAGACAATAAGCCATATTGAATATAATAAATGTACCGATATTTTTTATTAGAAGTTTATTTGATGTTTGAAAGGAAAACTCTATTCAAATATCTAGTGAAACAAAATTGAAAAAAAATAACCGCCTTTACTATAACCTGTTCCGTGAATATCTGTATACATAAAAAGCTATCTATATATTTTGAATGAAATGAATGAATTGTCGTTAAGAAAACCCGAGGAACAATGTTGTAATCTATTATGGAAGAAGAAATTTTGAGTTCAAGTAGTTCCAGCGACTGTCACATACAACAAAATCTTCACATATCAAAATAAAATTCACTTTGGAAGAACTTTCAGAAATATTTGAACTCAAATTTTAGAACACAATTCTAGTTTTAATAATGAAAGAAGCAGATTACTCGTCATGAAAATCACTCATCCAATGAGTACCAATACGGAGCGTGCGTTACGCATTATACTTCAAATATTTGTGAGAGTCGTTATGAATAGTGTTTCATAATAAATTTATTATATAAACTCTTTATATCTGAATTTATTCACAGGTGAGCGTATAATGATTAATTTCTGCTGCACTCATATTCATTGAATTTTCACAAAAATTCATTATATTCAAAACAGAGCTAATATATTTACCAAATAAAAATAGGTTTGTGTTGTTGAAAGGTAAGTTTTTCAAAATTATTTATGAATGTAAAATTATTCATTCATACTTTTATTAGAAAATTATATACAAACCTATGTGATGTATGAAATATGAACACAAGATTGAAGAACGTTTATTATGTGTTTATATATGGATATAAGTGTCTCTCAGTATGAAGAATTTGAAGTACATGTCAGAAGGAAGAGCGTTTTTCTGGAACAGTGCTTATATCTGTGACGTGTTGTAGTAGAATGTTGATTATTCAGGCTCATGAGTTATGGTCTTGATGCTCAGAATAGCTCTCGGATATGAAATGACAGCTAGTTTTCATCTGGCGTCGTGATCAACCGTTTTTTTTGTTAGCGGTTGATATTCGTAGAGTTGTTGGATCAATATTTTCAATTTTCATATATATATATATATATATATATATATATATATATATATATATATATATATATATATATATATATATATATATATATATATATATATATATATATATATATTTATATAAAAATATATATATATATATAAATATAAATATATATATATATATAAATAAATATATATATATATATATATATATATATATATATATATATATATATATATATATATATATATATATATATATATATATATAAATATATATATATACACATATATATATATATATATATATATATATATATATATATATATATATATATATATATATATATATATATATATATATGTAAATGGATTCGAGTTTGTCGACGCCAAACCGATACATGCGGTCGTATCACAAGAGGGATAATCAGTGGAAAAAGTGGACCAAGTTTTGCCAAATTGGTTGGGAACAGTGATTTAAAGTGAAAAGCATCAAGTGGAGATAAAGAGAGGTGGTAAGAGAATTTGGAATTAATTTAATTGGTAAAAGAAATTTGGAATAAAATAATAAGGTTATAGGTAACATCGAACAATAACAAAAGACAACACCTAGATATTCTGTAACTGACGCGCTAGCGAGAGAAACGGGCCGGTATCTGAATCGAGTAGGAAACCGGCATAACAGTTCTGTCGACGCACAGAGGTTACGGACTGGGAAGATATTTCGGAACGTAAAAGGAAACGCAGTAACAGCAAATCTCTAATGAAAAAGGTTGACTACAAAAGAAGTAGAAACGAGGAAGGGGAGGAGATTTCGATAAGCACAAAGAAAGTATTGAGATCGCTCAATTTCAAAAGCGAAAGTAAAGAGATGGACTCCGGAAATTTGGAAAAAATGTTAGAAAGGATGATGGAACAGATTAAATTAGAGATGAGAAGAAATACGGAAGAAGTGAAAGCAGAAATGAAAGATATGAGAGAAGAAATGAAGGAGAGAGAACAGAAATGGGAATGTGAAAAACGATAGTTAGAGGGCAGAATAACGGCGCTGGAGGAAGGGGCGGACCGGGAGGACAAAATAAAAAGGTGTAAATAATATAGTGTTTAAAAAACTGAGGGTTGAAGTTGGAAAAGAAAAGGTGGAAGTCGAAAAACTTATTGAGAATGAACTGATGATAAAAGTGGATATAACTGAAGCGTACAAAGTCAATCGAGGGAAGAAAAATGAAATGATAGTTGCGGAGATTTCTAGCTGGGGCCAAAAAACAGGTTATAATGAAGAACAAACAGAGACTAATAGTGAAAGATATTATCATAGAAAATGATCTGTCGGTAAAGAAAAGGCAAACACAAAAGCAGTTTGTGGAAATAAGTAAAGTAGAAAAAAACAAAGGAAAAACAGTGCGAGTTGGATATAGGAAAATATTTATAGAGGGAAAGCTTTTTGTATGGGATGATAAGGAACAAGAAGTGAAGGAGAAAATTGAAAATAATTCAAAAAACTTCTAAGCAAAGAATTGTATGGAGGAAATAGGGAGATGAACGAGGAGACGAATGAGGATACGAGTTAAAGTAGGACAGAGGAGAGAAGGAAAAAACAGAAGAAAAATGAAATGTGCAGAATAGGAACATAGAATGTAAGGGGTGTGTTTGACACAGGGGTGGTAAGAGAATTGGCAGAAGAAATCAAAAAGTATAAGATGGACATAGTAGCCCTGCAAGAAACACACTCAACAGAGGAAAAAACTATACAGGTGGGTGAATATCTGATGTTTACAGGCGAAAGTCTGACAAGAAGATATGGAGTATGGTTCATGCTAAAACAAACCTTGAAAGGGGAAATTAAGAAATTTGAGGCAATAACAGACAGACTGTGCTACATAAGAATAAATAGCAAATTTGGAAATTTAAAGATAATTAATGTGCACGCGCCAACTGAAGAGTCAGAAGAAGAAGTGAAAGAAGAATGGTACGAAATGTTGGGAAGAGTGATAGATGAGAGTTCAAGAAGAGAAGTTGTTATCATAGTGGGGGATGTGAATGCAAAAGTAGGAAGGGAAGAGAGATACAAGCAAATAATAGGAGCAGAGAGCAAACATGAAAGTAGTAACAAAAATGGGAAAAAATTGATCTCATTAGCCGCAAAAAGAGATATGTATGTCATGAGCACCAAATTTAAAAGAAAATAAATATATAAGGGTACGTGGAAATTACCAGGAAGTAGTGATTCAAACCAAATAGATCATATACTGATACAGGCTAGGCACGCAAGCTTAATCACAAATGTAAGAATATATAGAGGAGCTGAAATAAACTCAGACCACTACTTGGTAGGAGCAAAGCTGAACCAGCTATTTAAACGAAGAAAAAAGGCAACAAGGAAAAGAGATATTAAATACAACATGGAAGAACTTCAAGATGAAGCAATCAGACGCAAGTATGTGGAAAATATTCATGAGGGAATTGAGGAAGTGGAAGGAACAGTCGACAGGAAGTTCAAAAAGCTAGTAGACGGGATAAAAAAGGCAACAAAAAAATGTTTAGGAGTACAACAAAGAGAAAAAATGAAAGATTGGATGAATGAAGAGTGTATAGCGGAAATAAAAATGAAAAAACAACCTTATGGAAAATTATTACAGATAGATTACAGATGGGAGGAAAATAATCAAGCGTATAGAGAACAAGTGAAAACACTGTGTAGAGCCAGCAAAAGAAAATTAAAAAAGGAGAAAATTGAGAAAACAGAGGAACATTATCAATATAAAGAGGTAAAGAAATTTTATAAAGGAGCTAAAGAAATTAGGGAAAGTTTCCACAGCAAACCACAATTCTGTAGGGCAAAAGATGGAGGTCTTATAGGTGGGGATAAAGAACAGCGTGAAAGATGGAAAGAATATTTTGAAGAGCTACTCAATGAAAATGCAGACGAAGAAATACTACAAATAGAACAACAAATACAAGACGCAAATCAAGAGGAAGTCAGCAATGGCAATGAAGTCAAAAAGGAAGAAATAGAAGAGATAATAGGGAAAATGAGAAACGATAAATGTCCAGGTAATAATGGGGTAACGGCGGAGAATTTAAAATATGGTGGGGATAGGATAATACAAAAAGTATACGAAATAATTGAAGACGTATGGAGAAAAGAAACAATGCCAAAAGCATGGAAAGAAGCGGTGATAACACCAATTTATAAGAAGGGAGATAATATCAAGTGTGAAAACTATAGAGGAATAGCCCTGTTAGATGTTAGGTATAAAGTTCTGGCCACGTTGATCGAAAGACGATTAGATGAACACTTAGAGAAAGAGATCGGAGATTACCAGGGCGGTTTCAGGAAAAATGAAGAAATAATAGATGAGATATTCATGATAAAGCAGGTACTGTTAACAGCATATGAATATGAGATTCCAACGTACATGCTATTCATTGATTTTAAAGGGGCATATGATACAGCACGAAGAGCAAAATTACTAGAGGCCCTGACAGATTTACGAGTACCAAATAAAATCATGAGATAAGTGAAAATGACATTACAGGATACCATATGTGCAGTGAAAGTGGAAGGAATTTTGAGTGATGAGATAGAAGTGAGGAAAGGACTGAGACAGGGGGACCCAACATCAACACTGTTATTTAATGCAGTGTTAGAAAAAGTGGTGAGAGATAGCCAAATAAATAGAGCAGGGACACTGTTAAACAAAAGCCACCAAATAATAGCATACGCTGATGACGTCGTGCTGATAGCACGTAACAAAGGGGAACTGGAAAATATAGTTAAAGAGTTTCTAAAGTCAGCAAAAAAATATGGCTTAGAAATAAATCAAGAGAAAAGTAAATATATGGTATTGAAAAAATCGAAAGGAGGAGAAAGTGAAGCTCTCTTAGATATAGAAATATATATATATATATATATATATATATATATATATATATATATATATATATATATATACATATAAATATATATATAATCAGGGGCGGCTATTCGAAGGAGGCTAAGGCACCTCCTCAATAATATTCCGTGTATGACTACTGTATTATATTGAATAGTCAGCATTCAGCATATTCATAGTTATCAAAATCATATTATTTTATGCACCTACCTTCCTTTCAACCTACATTATATAATATAATTTATGAATTACGACAGGAGGTCTTTACATATACTGTTTACTTCATTTCATTCATTTCAAGATTTTATATAAACAGTGGCAATGCGACAGAGGCTTAATGAGGTATAGACGCTTTCATTATTCCATATGTCATGCCAGAGAGAAAATGAAACGCTGAGAAGAAATATACCTTATTCACTTCATTGTTTATAGAAAACAGGGGTAAAAGCAACACTGATTGAAGCTAGCTGCTCGGTTCAAAAAGGATGCTTTAATTCTCACACAATGTCTTCCAATCACAACTATAGGCTTCCGGGTAAAAACGAGTGAATTCGTTGGAAAGCATTAATTGTAGTCACTCACTAGTGGACTAAAAGAGTTTGTTTTGGTTTTATTTAATTTATTTTGCTCGCGTATTGTTTTTAAAATGAGATTGGTTACTGAAGTTGTAACCACTCTCTCTTTTAAGATTTATTTATGCCCGAGCTAGCAGGGGGATTGGTTAGACATATATAGGTTCCAGTTTGTTCTCAGTAATAACAACAAGGTAAAATGTAGGTATTTACTTTTTTCTTAATACATATTGTGAGACTTATCTTTTTGATTTTATATAATTTTCTATCGACGTTTTTCCTAGGTGGATTGTACTTTTGACTTTTGCCCTGGTTCAGCTGTGGTTTCCAAGGTTTTTTAAACTCCAGACAAGGCAAATTTTAAACTCCAGACAACGTAAATTTCAAACTCCAGACAACGTAAATTTTAAACTCCAGACAACGCAGCTAAAATAATTCGGGGCAAATCAACATACAATCTCAAACTTAATATTTTCCAAGAATATCTCTAGGGTATCGATGGCAAATTCAAATTAACATTTAGATTTATCTCCAGCAAAGATGCTAAGAAAGACAGTATATGTTCCAACATTAAACTGAACATAAGATATGACCACGTGAAATTTGCCATCGTTAGCCTACAAAAATCTTGTGTTAAATTGAAAGCATGAAATAAGTGAATAAATTAAAAATATTTCAAATTAAGAAATGTGAGATGATTATTTCAATATTGAAAGATAAATAATTTAATATAGATAAATGAAAAAAATGAATTGGCGGAAAAATTAAATGAGGAATCAATTCAGATTTTCAAGATTATGCATTTATACGAAATAATTATATTTCTTCTCATAACTTACCGTCTATCAGACGCCACAGATACTTAATAACTTTAATATGTTGAATAAACGTTCAATAGATATTGAATATAATTCTAATAGTTAACTATGTTACTTCCTTAACAGTTATTTGGCTAAAGAGAACGATATTACATATTTCACGTGGAAATTCAACCTCTCTCGATACTCTCTTGTACGCAAGTCATTCATTCAGGCATTTTATAGCGTGAAATCACGGTATTTGAATGCAGGGTTCAGTAGCGGCCGTTAAGTGGAGAATTTACACGTTACACACTCCCTTCGCCAAGGTAAAAAAAAAATAATTTTCCAAAAAAAAATTATTTTTTTTTTCTTTAACTTTAAAGTTACAAAAAAAATTTTAAAATTAAAAAGAAAATGAAGCGTATAGTCATTTAAAAATGAGAAAAAAATTAATCCGATAAAGTTATGAGATGTTTTTATAATGCATTATCGTCAAGAAAATCATGTTTGAAAACCTGTAAAAGAAAAATCAAAACGTCAAGATAAGTCATACAACAAATTTATAAAATAAGTTATTAAGGGAAGATACAAGGTAAAATAATTTAAGATAGCAAATAAATATATATGAGTATAACACATAAGATATAAGAAACACTAAAACACTTGACTTGTCAGTCATCGATAAAATTTAAAGATAAATAAAATAGGAAAAGTTAAAATCGGTAAGTCATAAAAAAAAATCAGCATATCTGTAGTCGTTAAGAAGGTACGAGTTCTCATAAACTCAAGATACACTGAGTGCCTACACACTAGATAAAGATAAGATAAGATATGTATGTCGACACACCAGCAAAGATAAACCTCAACGCAATACAAGATTGAAAGATAATTGAAAGAGAAAACTGAAAGATAATTGAGAGAGAAAAAAAAGTGTCTGTAATAAGACAAGTCAAAATCGAAAAAGAGAAATACATAGCTTGACTATGAATATTAAAAATTTTTAAAACGATAACAAAAAAAAATTATCAACCCCTACTTTCTGACTATGGGTTATCAAGATTAGAAAATTCAACATTGAAAATATAAATGATAATAAAAAAGAAACAGGTATTAATAGGTTTTCAACCTGGCATCTCATGAATAAAAATGTTAGTATATATCTAATGAATAAAAATATTATGTCGACTAACTGAAAAAAAAATTTTTAATTTAATTATTTAACAAATTTTGAAATCTAATTTGAAAAATAAATTTATAGTAAAAATTCAATATATAAAACTATTATATAATCGATAAAAACAATTCTCTAAGTATTTACGTACAGTTAAATTTAAAGGTAAGATAAATATGTCAGTGTATTTCAGCAAAAGATACACTCAACAACTAAATTAAGAGAAAAAAACATATTCACATAAAGTTAATCAAAAGTAGTCAAAAAAGTTAACTTCACAGTCAGTTAATCAGTTCATTCATGAGTTACTACCAGTTATTAGACAAATTTTGTTTTTTTTTTTGTAAGATACGTAAAAGGATAGCATTCCAAAAAAAAAAAAAAAAATGAAAATTAGGATCTTGATGTTATAGACTTCAAATAATGTATCCCACCCAACCAAGTAATATCTAATTGAACTGGAGATCCAATTCAACAAGATAATACCGCCTGGAATTTCAAAAAAAAATTTCCACAGGTCCAATGATACCACAAAATACCTGTTCAATTTCAGTTAGAGAAAATGTTAAACTTTTGATCATGGAATCGTTAGATGCTTTGTTCAGATATTATCCTACGTTCATTCCTTATACAAATGAATCAATAAACAAAAAAGCTAAAGAAAACGATCAAGATAATAGGAGAAAAAATAATAGGGCGCCAGCAAGTGGTTAACTGACAAAGATAAAAAAGAAAAATAAATTTTAGTGTACAGTACCAAAAAAACTGAATCTTTAAAAGATTCATGAATCTATAAACACCAAAGTAAATTAGCAGCTACGCACTGATTTATAATTAGATATTGTATAGCATAAATAAACTTCAGTTGATTAATAGGCAACCATATATACAAAAGATAATGTATGAGTAAACTCTAAACCTATTTCGCATATAGGTACGAAATAGTAGAAGATAAAGATAAGGTATATAGGTACTAAATAGTACAAGATAAAGATAAGGTAAAGATATATGTATATTAGATAGTTGCCAGTGAAATTTGGGATAAAATGTACACTAAACAAAAACCAAAGGAAACGATATAAAAAAAAATTTTGGTGTACATCATTGCATCGGGAAAAAAAACAAAAAGAACTTAAAAAGAATAAATTAATTCCTAGAATACTGGAAAAATAGAATCCTACGATTTAAAAATTAATAACTGAATCTATAAAAGATCCACTAATTTCAGAAATTTCTGAAGTAAATTGAGAGCTACACTCTGATTTCACTAAGAATTGCATAGCACTATGAACTTCAGAAAGGTGATAGGTAACCAGATATATACAGGTCTCTCGTTAAGCCAAACATTCTTGCCTCGACTGAAAGATACAAAGATAACAAGATAAGTCGAGCAAGAAAAAGATACAAGATAATTAACGAGAGGAGGTAATTATATATCTACGTAATTGCCAACAAAAATAAACCTGATAGTTTGTACACCAAAAACGAAAACGAAAACTAAAAAAGTGATATAAGGTAAAACATAAGGAATAATAAAATTAAGGAATGAATTTATAAGATAATAACTAAAGCAATGAAACTTCGGTTAGCCCTTTCTTGTGAGAGAACTACCCTTAACGTTTTGCAATTTCTATCCACAAGTTCACTAACCTTTGTTTCTAACTGAATTGATATTTCATAAGCTAGTTCATGAGCTATAAGGAAGTTAGAGTTCAACGACATATTGAAATAATCAGAGCATTAAAGTCAAAATAAAAGTTATACGACAAAGATAAATTTTAACGTTAGGTATTCAAAATATCAACAAAATATCAAAGAAAAAGTCTAAGTAAATTTAAGTAAAAACAAATATAAATAGGGATAATTCAAAATTTAGAAAAAGAAAATGTTAATCAAGAAATTTAGTTAACGAAGGCAATTCACTAATCATAAACTCATGCACAAATTATTACCACTGAGAACCAACCAGAACAGAAAAGTTAAATTTAAGAAAATTTGGCCCTTTACGTTGGGACGCCAATTATGTAACCACTCTCCCTATTAAGATTTATTTATGCCCGAGCTAGCAGGGGGATTGGTTAGACATATATAGGTTCCAGTTTGTTCTCAGTAATAACAACAAGGTAAAATGTAGGTATTTACTATTTTCTTAATACATATTGTGAGACTTATCTTTTTGTTTTCATATAATTTTCTATCGACGTTTTTCCTAGGTGGATTGTACTCTTGACTTCTGCCCTGGTTCAGCTGTGGTTTCCAAGGTGAATATTAACCCCAGATAAGGTGATTTTTAGCTCCAGATAAGGTGGTTCTTTAAATTCCAGATAAGGTGGTTTTTTAAACTCCAGACAAGGCAAATTTCAAACTCCAGACAAAGTAAATTTTAAACTCCAGACAACGTAAATTTTGAATTCCAGAAAACGTAGATTTTAAACTCCAGACAACGTAGCTAAAATAATTCGGGGCAAATCAACATACAATCTCAAACTTAATATTTTCCAAGAATTTCTGTAGGGTATCGATGGCCAATTCAAATTAACATTTAGATTTATCTCCAGCAAAGATACTAAGAAAGACAGTATATGTTCCAACATTAAACTGAACATAAGATATGACCACGTGAAATTTGCCATCGTTAGCCTACAAAAATCTTGTGTTAAGTTGAGAGAATGAAGTAAGTAAATAAATTAAAAATATTTTAAATTAAGAAATGTGAGATGATAATTTCAATATTGAAAGATAAATATTTCAATATAGATAAATGAAAAAATGAGATGGCGGAAGAATTAAATAAGGAATCAATTCAGATTTTCAAGATAATGCATTTATACGAAATAATTATATTTCTTCTCATAACTCACCGTCTATCAGACGCCACAGATACTTAATAACTTTAATATGTTGAATAAACGTTCAATAGATATTTAATATAATTCTAATAGTTAACGATGTTACTTCTTTAACAGTTATTTGGCTAAAGAGAACGATATTACATGTTTCACGTGGAAATTCAACCTCTCTCGATACTCTCTTGAACGCAAGTCATTAATTCAGGCATTTTATAGCGTGGAATCACGGTATTTGAATGCAGGGTTCAGTAGCGGCGGTTAAGTGGAGAATTTACACGTTACAAAGTTAATTTTAAAAATTTCAATGGTGACTAACTGGAATATTTGTTATCCCATAACTTTAGTGCACTAAGTTATGACGATAAAGTTTTGATAAAAACATTGCGACCTACCCCGGAATTAAAAAATTTGGTGCAGCGTAACAAACAACAGAATCGCGCGGGGCCTCGGTAGACCAGCGGTGAGCGAGTACCGCCTTGTACCGTTTGTTGACCAAGGATGTGGGTTCGAGTCCCACCAGAACTTGGGCGTTGTGTATGTCCTGAATTTAGTGGTTCTAGTTATGACATTGAGCGTTGGGTAATGTACATTGTTTACAAGCCCATTGGCCGTTCGGAACCGGCGTTAAACTGTAGGTCCCATGAGTTAAAAAAAAAAAACAGAATCGCGCTTTTAATATCAGAAATTATGAGAGACATCCTTGGCTAACCGGATAACAGGTAAAAAATAAATTATTTTGTTGGCAGTGTTTACTTTTTACTAGGGAAAATGCCTCTGTCTGTTTTATTTTAATCTATTTTTGGGAGGGTCCAATTTTATTTTTGGCAAAAAAAAACTCTCACCTCCCCCTTGGTTCTTGCTGGGCAACAATTAATTAATTCCTTGAATAGGTAACAAATTCGTTGAGTAGGTAGGTAGGTACCTATTTTGTGAAAGAAAAAAAATTTGATGAATTGATTAATTGATTAATTGGCTGAAAAGAAATTTTGTGAATATTGTAAATAGGAGTTGTAGGTCCCAAGGTAGACACTCGAAAGTAAAAACAATTTTTTTCGCAAAGAAATTAATATTTTAGAACCTCTTGTAGCCTCCTTAAACCAACACCTCACGAGCCGCCACTGATATATATATATATATATATATATATATATATATATATATATATATATATATATATATATATATATTTATATATATGTAAAAGACATCAATGATTAAAAATAATGTTCAAATAATGAATACCATTTATTTACAATTAGAAAAGAATTCTTCCTGCGATAATTTTTTTTTCTTATGGAATTATTTTGTCTTTTTAGATTTATTTCATCAAATTGATAGATTATATATTAAATATAAATATATATATAAATATATATATATATATATATATATATATATATATATATATATATATATATATATATATATATATATATATTTATATATATATATATATATATATATATATATATATATATATATATATATATATATATATATTTATATATATATATATATATATATATATATATACATATATATATATATATATATATATATATACATATATATAGGCTAATTTCTATAACTGGCCTATTAGACGCATTTGAATGCCTTGAAAGTTGAGTTTTGAAATTTGGCTCACGGCCATGGTCTGTAGTGAACTATCTTTCTGAAATAAAGTCATCCCAACAGTATTTTCAGTTATACCGTAAATCACTATCAAGTTTCTTATTTCAAATGGAACTATATATTTTCATCACAGCCTTTAAACTTTCTGCATGATATGCTACATCACCAAGGTTCTGTAAAGTTGGTTGCTATGGTTATGCAGACATAATAAATTTTATGAAAAACTGATGGCTTGTAAGGGTACACTAGAAAAATCATAACTTTCGAACGGCTCATGACAAGAAAACAAAAAGACCATAGGACAATAGCCAACAAATTGCGCTTTCCAATACTTGATCTCAACTTGATGAAACTTCATAAAGAACGCTACAATAAATTAGTAAACTTGACTAAATTCAAATAGCGATAACTCATTTTTTTTAAATGAGAACCCATTATTTTCTCTACAAGAATCGATAGTCTGTTGAATTAATAAAAAAATTCTTGAATATCACATATGCCTTTCGTGAAGCTATTTTGCGTGAAAAAACATTTTCTGTGAACTTATGGGTTTATTCTATTTATTATTACCAGTAGGTGGCCAGTTGCTATAGCGACTGACACAAATTCGATTACTTTTATTGAGCTTCATTATTGGCGTTCATCTTTCTGACTTTGAATTGGTAAACCTTCGTAAAATTTTTTGAGAAATATCATAATTTTTTGATGACACTTCTTGTATTATAATAAAACGTATGCATTCGGAATTATTAACAATATATTAACATAAAAAAGGAACATACAAAAAATTAATGAAAACTCACAACATATATTATAACGAATGTTCATTATATTCTCCATTCTTTTCTAAACATAGATCCTACGAGAGAATTTGGACTGCAGCATCGGTAGCCCGTCTGATCTCGTCTGGCTGTAAACTATTCGTTATAGGAGTAATTCGCTTTGTCAAATCCTATTTACACGTCCATATAAATGAAAGTTCATGGTTGTAAGGTCTGGAGTAATTTTGTCTTGAATTTTTATCTAGAGTTCTTCAATAATAAAGCTAAATAGAAATAATAGAATTTGTGTCAGTCACCATAGCCACTGGCCACATACTGATAATAATAAACTGAATAAATCCGTAAGCTCAGAAAAAATGCTTTTTACACTAAAACGCTTCACGATAGGCGTATGTGTTATACTAGAAATTTTTTTATAAATTCAATAGTCTATCGATTCTTACAGAGAAAATAGGCGGTTTCTATTTGAAAAAAATGAGTTAACGCCATTTGAATTTAGTCAAGTTTGAAAATTAATTTTCGAGTTGTTTATGAAGTAAATAGAGATCATGTATTGAAAGGCGCAGATTGTTGGCTATTGTCAGATGGTCTTTTGGTTTTTCTGTCATGAGCTGTTCGAGAGTTATGATTTTTCTAGTGCACCCTTACAAGCCGCCAGTTTTCAATAAAATTCATTATAATCTACATAAACATGGCAACAAAACCAGGTGACACATGTAGTAAATCATGCAAATAGTCCAACGGCTATGATGAATATATATATATATATATATATATATATATATATATATATATATATATATATATATATATATATGCATATATATATATATATATATATATATATATATATATATATATATATATATATATATATATATATATATTTATATATATATATATATATATATATATATATATATATATATATATATATATATTATATATATATATATATATATATATATATATATATATATATATATATATATATATATATATATATATATATATATATATATATATATATATATATATATATATATATATATATATATGGGATGACTTTATTTGATGAAGATACTTCACTACAGACTATGGCCGTGCGCCAAATTTCAAATCTACAACTTCCAAGGTATTCAAATGCGTCTAATAGGCTAGTTATAAAAATCACCCTGTATATACTTACAATAATGCCTGACAAATAAATTCGACATACAAAAATAACACTGACAAGTTGAACGCAAAAATTAGCTAGATTTTAAAGAAACTCAAATAAATATAATAAAAACTATTCTTTAACGGATATTGTTCATTATATTGTAATATAATTATGTACTTATCATTTATATTATCGATAAACTTGAATTAGCAAGAGAAGAACTGATCACATTCATTTTGAATTTGAGTGATGTCATTAATGTTTTGATATTAATATATCCATGAGAAACAAATGTGTGGTTAATTTCTTTGATTAGTATTGTTCAAGTTGTCATTATATGAATTGATAAAAGTTAATATTTCATGAGGAATAATGTGCAAATACGTTATAACGTGTTCCAAATGTATTCAATATTCAGAATTCAAGATAAATTTCATTTAAAAATGGAACTGTGAGATTATATTATATTAGGAAGCTAAAAGACGATAAAATATTGTATTAAGATTTATTGATAGCACTGATGCAGATTTCATGTCAAAGAATTTGAAGAATCATCAATTATATGTGATAATAATGATTATATAACTCATGTATGAATAAGTCAATAGAATCCGTGAATTTTGCATAACGACGTAATATAGATGAGTGAATATATCCTTGACGACGTGATATAATCGTTTTGGTTTTCGCCTCGTGTCAAAATGTATATATATTTTCATATCCACGGTGTTTTGACTTTTGTCAAAAAAAATTAATATTTTTTATTCGTTATATAATCGTAACGAATACCACTCGAGCAATCGAAAATAATCGATTATACTGACCTCGTCACTCGACGTATTTTTTTAAAACACCACTCGAGCTGCGCTCTCGTGGTGTTTCGCAAAATACGTCTCGTGACTCGGTAGTATAATCGATTATTTTCGATGCTCTTGTGATATTATTACTGAGAATTATCCGTATGTATTAGGAAAGACAGATTCAAATGGGTAATTCCTAATCAAAACTTCTATCTAGAAAATAAACAGTAATTGAAATGAATGAAGAAAAGTTTGAATTTTCTATTTCAATAATTTTATATAGCTTGAGAGATGTCTGAATAGTTAATTTCCTTCAAGAACTCGAAAATTCTTTTAGACATACAACTGTCGAAAGGTCATTTTGCAAAAGTACATCAATTTAAACATTTAGCTCCTTAACTTGAAAATTGAATTCATAACATATTTAGTGAAGAATAATATTTGCTATTGCCAAAATGGTTCAAAATGCAGTGAAATTTAACAGTAGGTACTTTTAATCATTATTTCTCGAAATAAAAGTAGGCATCTATTCTTCAAGTAGTTAATACTAAAAAATAAAAAATTATTCACTTATTAATCTATTTGTATTGCAGCTTCCGTAGCTACATTTTTTTGTGGTAACTCAGGTTTTTTAAATATTTATATTCATAATTTGTTTCGTTTCAATCTTTCAAATATAACGCATGACACTAAAACTCTGCTCTGTGAAATTTTTCGGTGATGTTAATAACTTTGTGATGAAATGTAACTTGTGTAGTAAAGCCTACTGTGTTAGAAAAATTTTTATAAAAATTCGAATGAATAATACAAATCAAACTTCCTTCAGATATCAATATATGTATATACCTATATATATATATATATATATATATATATATATATATATATATATATATATATATATATATATAACAGAGGATTTTATTATAAAAATTTCATTAAAAACGGCTACTTCCATATAAACGAACTATACCGATGATTTTTGCTTTACTTGTTTAATATTTTCCCAAAACTAATTTTCTTTTTCAATATTAATTTACTCTTTCTGAGATCTCTCGGATGGAATTAATCGCCTCCGTGGCAAAGTTTGACCAAATCTCCCATACCGGAGAGTTCAAACAATAAACCACAAATAAGTGATTTTCTTCCATAACAGAGGATTTTATTTATTAAACTATTTTCATCTCCAAATTTTCAATCCAATACTTAGCTACGCCGTTCTGATGAGGACCAAAGAGTCCGAAACACGTGTCAACGGCTGCTTCCATATAAACGTTCTATACCGATAATTCTACTCTACTTTTTTAATATTTTCCCGTGACTAATTTCTTTTCTATTAAATAAATAGTACCCTATTATTATTATTTTCGAACATTACATAGGTAAAGGTTTCTGTAGTTTCCCTTGCCTTCTAATGATAACAATTTTGAATGTTAATATTAGACTGAATAGCACGTAATAAATAACAAAGAACAGCTACATCCGAAAGAATTTTTAACAAAATAGATCAATCTTATCTATTCAATTTTTTCAAGTCAATAAATGTCAAAGAATTTTCAATTTTTTTCAAAAGTTTTGAATAACTATGAATGTCACAGTGGAACGTCAACTTATTAATTAAATCGAGTTTTTTTAAGATTCAACCAGCCTGTTATTGCTAATAATTATCAAGAGATTAAAAATAAATCACAGGCAACAACAATTCGAATAAATAATTAAATATTGCAAGCTGAAAATATGACAATGATCCCAAACTACATTGTTTTATATTGTAAGTACCTCTTTTCATTTAAAAAATTTGAAATTCTAAATAAAAATTTCATTAAAAACGGCTACTTCCATATAAACGAACTATACCGATAATTTTTGCTTTACTTGTTTAATATTTCCCAAAACTAATTTTCTTTTTTAATGTTAATTTACTCTTTCTGAGATCTCTCGGATGGAATTAATCGCCTCCGTGGCAAAGTTTGACCAAATCTCCCATACCGGAGAGTTCAAACAATAAACCACAAATAAGTGATTTTCTTCCATAACAGAGGATTTTATTATAAAAATTTCATTAAAAACGGCTACTTCCATATAAACGAACTATACCGATAATTTTTGCTTTACTTGTTAAATATTTTCCCAAAACTAATTTTCTTTTTTAATATTAATTTACTCTTTCTGAGATCTCTCGGATGGAATTAATCGCCTCCGTGGCAAAGTTTGACCAAATCTCCCATACCAGAGAGTTCAAACAATAAACCACAAATAAGTGATTTTCTTCCATAACAGAGGATTTTATTTATTAAACTATTTTCATCTCCAAATTTTCAATCCAATACTTAGCTACGCCGTTCTGATGAGGACCAAAGAGTCCGAAACACGTGTCAACGGCTGCTTCCATATAAACGTTCTATACCGATAATTCTACTCTACTTTTTTAATATTTTCCCGTGACTAATTTCTTTTCTATTAAATAAATAGTACCCTATTATTATTATTTTCGAACATTACATAGGTAAAGGTTTCTGTAGTTTCCCTTGCCTTCTAATGATAACAATTTTGAATGTTAATATTAGACTGAATAGCACGTAATAAATAACAAAGAACAGCTACATCCGAAAGAATTTTTAACAAAATAGATCAATCTTATCTATTCAATTTTTTCAAGTCAATAAATGTCAAATAATTTTCAATTTTTTTCAAAAGTTTTGAATAACTATGAATGTCATAGTGGAACGTCAACTTATTGATTAAATCGAGTTTTTTAAGATTCAACCAGCCTAGATAAAATATATATATATATATATATATATATATATATATATATATATATATATATATATATATATATATATATATATATATATATATATATATATATATATATATATATATATATATATATATAACATGTATATCTGTTATATGTCTATGAATCTTTTATTTTTATATTTATCTAATATTTTACATTCCTCAAATTTCATAGGTTTCACCGTATGATATATATCATAAATTTTTACCACCTCTGATTTGAATAATACTATAGGATACATTTTATTTTCGTTCGAAGCATTTTATAACCTATAAAGATTTATTGTAGAATGAAGTTTCCTATAATTTTATATGAGAAGGTATAGGTTATAAAATACCAATAGCATGATAATCGGACTTGATCTTGGGATATACGACGAATCGGTATATTTTCATGTGGTTTTCAAATTATATCAACGTGGTGCTGTTTCGATTTCTTCTTTTCGAAGAAATGAAAAAAGCAAATATTATTATCTTCTCCTGCTATTAATAATTCGAAAGAGTTTCAGTTGTTGATATTGACAGCAAAAAAAATTAGTAGAATTTTATATCGTACAATATAAGACCTCCTTTTTAAGTATCTTGTAGAATACACCCTCGTGTGAAATATGTTAAACTTTTTTCAACAAAGTTTGTAGAAATTCTGTTTCACATGACATCATTACCTATAGCCTTTGCTAGAGACTAATTAGGTGCTTTTCGCTCTTATTAAAAGTAAACCATACAAGGAAGCCTGTATAGTTATCATGACTTCAATTCCATCGGGAATTAATTTAACAACGAAAATATGTATAATTGAACATACATTCAAAAATTAATTTGAAAGAATATACACTTATTGAAAGATATATATATATATATATATATATATATATATATATATATATATATATATATATATATATATATATATATATATATATATATATTTACATATTTTATTCATATATTTGTTACTCAAGTTTTTATATTTATAAAGATATATATATATATATATATATATATATATATATATTTACATATTTTATTCATATATTTGTTTTTCAAGTTTTTATATTTATAAAGACTACTTTTATATCTCATAAAAGGAACAAGGAAAGTTCTTCAGTACTTATATATCAAAGAAATTAGAAACCAACAATTCACCGCTTAGATCGAAAATGCAGAATCCCGTAGTGAGACTACATACTTCCTGAAATAAAATGTTAACTCTGTAACTGTGGCGTATATGATTCCAAAGCACTCTAACATAGCATTTTCAAAAACTCTGGACATACTACAGTACGCTCCTTGAATAGTTACTTCGATTTTCGCAATATTCAATACCAAATCATGAAAAATATAGAAGTTGACCATGATCAATTTAATATATTACATAAAGTGAACAAGGAACATTTTTCACTAATTTGAAAAATTATCTAACAACTTTCTGAAGGCACCGGTGATGCAGAATCGCGTAGTGAGACTACATACTTCCTGAAATAAAATGTTAACTCTATAACTGTGGCGTATATGATTCCAAAGCACTCTAACATAGCATTTTCAAAAACTCTGGACATACTACAGTACGCTCCTTGAATAGTTACTTCGATTTTCGCAATATTCAATACTAAATCATGAAAAATATAGAAGTTGACCATGATCAATTTAATATATTACATAAAGTGAACAAGGAAAATTTTTCACTAATTTGAAAAATTATCTAACAACTTTCTGAAGGCACCGGTTATATGCATCCAGCTACGAGAATTCCACTTTCACAATCCAAAGTTGAATAATAGAAAACGTTTAGTCATCCCGACTCAAAATCTGCATACCTAAAGCTCATATTCATTTCGGAGTGAATTAACAAATTTTTAATTGATCTACAATACAAATCGCGGTCGAAACACTATCTAGATAACAACCCACAGCGCCCTCCACCAAAGATATTGGAAACCAACAATTCATCGCTAAGATCAAAAATGCAGAATCCTGTTGCGAGAATATATACTACTATGTTAGTGTGGTAGAAATAATAATCTTAATTAAAAATACAATCTATCACAATCTGTTCACCGCAGAACTATTATAAAAGGTATAAACGTATAATGAATTATAGGCCTCCCCCATTATATTCCATTCGTTTCTGTTCTGTGCTGTCCGAATCCAGTTGATGTCGTCAGTCCAACGTGTAGGCGATCTCCCAACACTTCGTTTGTCTGCTCGTGGTCTCCACTCTAGCAATCGTTTTGTCCATTGCTCATTCCGCATACTTGCGATATGACCCGCCCAGTTCCATTTGAGTTTTGCTACTACGCTGATGACATCATTTACGCCAGTTCTTCTGCGTAGGTCTTCACTTCGTATGTGATCCCTAAGTGTTACACCAAGCATCGACCTCTCGATTATTCTCTGTGTTATTTTAAGCTTCTTGGCAGTTGCAGTTGTTAATGTTAAGGTTTCGGAGCCGTATCTTATAATCGGAAGCACGCATTGATTAAAAGCTTTTCTTTTCAGGTAGACGGGAATATCACTCTTGAAAATAATCAAATCAATCAAATCAAATATGATTTATTGTCTTCAAATATTACATTTTATTGACAAAGCAAAAAAAACAAAACAAATTGTAACTAAATAATGTAAAACTTAAAAATAAACACACATCGACCAAAACAATATACAAACTAAACGATGTAATAGGTACCTAAAAATAAAAATCACACCACATTTACATAAAAAATATATACAAACTTCACAATAGATCTTCCTCAATCGGAGCTGATGCCTGTGCTATTCAATTAGGTCATATCTATCAATCAGTGCTCAGAAAAGGAGTCCTCTATAGAGGAATAAGGTCTATCAAGAAAATGAGATTTTGTTCGTTTCCGAAAATTAGTCAAGGAAGTTATAGATTTTAATTCCTCTAGAAGGTGATTGTAAATTTTTTTAGCATTGTAAATGATGGACTTTTTAGTCAATTCAGAGGAAGGAATAGGGAGGCAAACATGATGTCCCGAAGATCTGGTGGAATACCCGTGCTGTGGCACCAAGGGTACGGCATGAAAATACTTATGAATCAAGCACACAGATTCAAGTAAATATAAGGAAGGAAGCGTCAAAATTCTATTTTCTCTGAAATAAGGTTTGCACTGAGCCCTATTTTTCAGTACAAACATGTAACGAATTGCTCTCTTCTGCAATTTGAGAATGGTGTCAAGTTGTGAAGAATTACATGAACCCCAAAAGGGAAGACCATAACGAAGATGAGATTCGAACAATGCAAAATAGGCAATTCTTGTTGATGCCGTATCTAATTCCCTTGAGATGGATTTAATGGCGAAACAGGCCGATGACAATTTTTTAGCTAAGACATGCACATGCTGTGAAAATTTGAGATTTTTGTCGATAAAGAGGCCTAAAAATCTGACAGAATCAACTATTTTAATGGCATGGTTTTGCAGGAATAGATCCTGGGAGTTATCTCTATAAAACAAGGCGACGGTTTTTTCTACGTTGAAGCAAAGTAAATTTGCATCAGACCAGGACTTGATCAATCCAAGATCACTTGTCATTTCAGAGTGCAGCGTCGCAGAATTAGGGTTGCTCCAAGTAATACTCGTATCATCCGCAAAAAGCGTAATTTCTCCACTGATCTTCAGATACGTAATATCATTTATAAACATCAAGAAGAGGACAGTACCTAAAACAGAACCTTGGGGGACACCGCTAGTGATAGATTTACAAGCAGAATTGAAGTTTTTCGTCCTTACAAATTGTTTTCTACTTCCAAGATAAGACTCGAACCAGTGTAGTGAAATACCTCGGACGCCATAAAACTCCAGTTTCCGTAATAATATTTGGTGACTAACGCAGTCAAATGCTTTAGCATAATCACAGAAAACCGTAGATGTGTAGTGCTTGTTATTGAGGGATAAATAGATATTGCTCAACATAGAAAACATAGCATCAGTACTATTTTTTTTGGGTTGTAACCCAAATTGATGTGACGAGAGAATTTTATGATTTGAGAGGAAAGTCAGAAGGCAGATTTTCATTAATTTCTCTATTATCTTGGATAAAACATATAGAAGCGCTATGGGTCTGTAATTGGAAGTGTTAGATCTGTCTCCTCCTTTTTCATGTCTCTCAGTTTTCCATAGGCTGCCCATGCGAGAGTAAGTCTTCTGTTTAGCTCGGTTGTTTGGTTATCTCTCGAGATATGAACTTCACGACCCATATATAAATAGCTTTCAACCCTCTCAACTTCTTTACCACCAATGTTGATGTTGGAATTGGGAACAAGATTTGTCATAAATTTTGATTTTGCCATGTTGATATCTAGGCCAACTCTCCCACACACCTCTATTAAGTCTTGCATCAACAGTTTTATCTCACCAAGGCTATCCGAAATTAGGACTATATCGTCGGCGAAGCGTAAATGATTTAAGTATATGCCGTCAATGTTTATGCCTTTTTGGGTCCCAATTCAGCTGTTTAAATGCACTCTCCAGGACTGTGATGAACAATTTGGGGACATCGTATCGCCTTGTCTTACCCCACGCCCAATGTGTATGCTGTTAGTTTTACCGCCATTGTAGCATTTTTGTAGATGTAATGAATAAGATTGGCGTATCGATAATCAACTCTGCATTCTTGAAGTGCTTACAAGACTTCTGTCAATTCAATTGTATCGTAAGCCTTGTGAAATCGACGAATGCCAAGACTAGCGGCCTGTTATACTCTGTGGTTTTTTCGATGAGTGTTTCAATACTTTGGAGGTGGTCCTTTGTTCCAAATCCGCAGCGAAAACCCGCCTGTTCCACTGGTTGATAGAGGTCGAATTTATTTTCTAGTCGTGTGGTTACAATTCTTGTAATCATTTGTAAATGTGACTTGATATACTTATTGGCCGATAGTTCTCTAGCTCAGCTATGTCACCTTTTTTATGAAATAAGACCACGATGGAATTGTGCCATTTATTGGGTATGGTGCTATTGAATAGGCAAAGGTTAAAAAAAACTCTTCATTTTTCAAGTAAATAATGGCCACCTATTTTAATTTCATCTAAAACTACATTGTCTTCAGCTGGTGATTTGCTATTTTTGGTTTTACTCAAGGCCAATTCTATCTCCTATAAATTAATATCCGGCATTTTCTCTGATCCTTGGTTGACAATACCTTTTTCGTATGTGAGAGATTCTGGTTCGTAATTCTCGTCAGCCTCGTATCTACTTTTATAAAGCATCTGATATAATTCCTCTACAATGTTGAATATTTCCTTCCTGTTCGATGTGAGGTTTCCTTGTTGGTCTCTTAATTTGCATATTTCTTTTTTTCCATTAGCGAGTTTCCTACGCAACACTTTCATGCTTTTGTTTTTCTCTATAGTTTGTTAAATTTTTTCTTTTTTGTACTTTCTAATGCCTTTTCTGATTGCTCTGGATATTTGTTTATTTATCTCTTTCCACTCTATGTTTGTGGTTGTTTTTTTGCTTCTCTTGTTTCTTCTCTCTTTCATTAGTCGTTTAGTTTCTTCACTGATTTTTCGTCCATTTGTGTTTTCGGGCAATACTTTTCCTGACTTTCTGATAAGGATGTGACTATGTCGTCATTCAATTTCTCGATGTTTGTTTCCATGTCGGTCTGTTTCAATAGGTTGCTAATACACATTTGGAAACCATATGTATCCTTCGGGGGATGCCAAGGCTTTTTTTCTCCCTTTTTAATCATATTACGGCGTTAATTCTTGATCAGGTTTAGTAAAATTTTTGCTCTTACTATACGATGATCACTACCTGTAGAACACCTATTCAATACTGATAAATCCTTGGCGTTGTTCTTGTTATCAGTTATTATGTAATCTATCTCGTTTTTTGTTCGCCCGTCTGGACCTTTCCAGGTCCATCTTCGACTAAGTTTTTTACTAAAGAAACTGTTCATGAGGAATAAGTTATTCTGTAACAGGAATCCAAGCAGCGTCTCACCGCGATCGTTTCTGCCTTCCAAACCAAAACTTCCAAGAGCAGTTTCTGAGTCGTCAGATTTCAAGCCGACTTTTGCATTGAAATCACCGCACAGGAAAGTAAAATGAGTTCTTTGTTCCTCCCACGCTATGCTTATATCTTCATAGAAGAGATCTTCTTCATCGTCGGTATGCCTGCTAGTTGGTGCGTATACTTGAATAATCTTGATAGAGAATTATAGAATATAGAGTATATAGTATGAAGTTCATACATATGACAAAAATAATAAAAACTACCCTAGATGTATAGATATATATATATATATATATATTTGAGATTGAATTCTCGCACATCACTTGGTGAAACATCATAAAGAATAAAGTATAAACTTTAAAATAAAAACACTTGGCTTATGCTTCACAATATAAAAAAAATATTTAGATACTGTATTTAGCAGTAATAAAAAGTCCTTTTTATTACTGCTAAATACAGTATCTAAATATTTTTTTTATATTGTGAAACATAAGCCAAGTGTTTTTATTTTAAAGTTTATACTTTATTATATATATATATATATATATATATATATATATATTATATATATTATATATATATATATATAATATATATATATATATTTATATATATATAAATAAATATAAATATATATATATATATATATATATATATATATATATATATATATATATATATATATATATATATATATATATATATATAATCTCTTGATAATTATTAGCAATAACAGGCTGTTTGAATCTTAAAAAACTCGATTTTATTAAAAAGTTGACGTCAACTTTTTGATAAAATCGAGTTTTTTAAGATTCAAACAGCCTGTTATTGCTAATAATTATCAAGAGATTATATATATATATATATATTATATATATATATATATAATATATAATATATATATATATTATAGATATATATATATTATATATATATATATATATAATATATATATATATATATATATATATATATAATATAATATATATATATTTATATATATATATATATATATATATATATATATATATATATATATATATATATATATAATATATATATATATATAATAAAGTATAAACTTTAAAATAAAAACACTTGGCTTATGTTTCACAATATAAAAAAAATATTTAGATACTGTATTTAGCAGTAATAAAAAGGACTTTTCATTACTGCTAAATACAGTATCTAAATATTTTTTTTATATTGTGAAGCATAAGCCAAGTGTTTTTATTTTAAAGTTTATACTTTATTCTTTATGATGTTTCACCAAGTGATGTGCGAGAATTCAATCTCAAATATATATATATATCTATACATCTAGGGTAGTTTTTATTATTTTTGTCATATGTATAAACTTCATACTATATACTCTATATTCTATAATTCTCTATCAAGATTATTCAAGTATACGCACCAACTAGCAGGCATACCGACGATGAAGAAGATCTCTCCTATGAAGATATAAGCATAGCGTGGGAGGAACAAAGAACTCATTTTACTTTCCTGTGCGGTGATTTCAATGCAAAAGTCGGCTTGAAATCTGACGACTCAGAAACTGCTCTTGGAAGTTTTGGTTTGGAAGGCAGAAACGATCGCGGTGAGACGCTGCTTGGATTCCTGTTACAGAATAACTTATTCCTCATGAACAGTTTCTTTAGTAAAAAACTTAGTCGAAGATGGACCTGGAAAGGTCCAGACGGGCGAACAAAAAACGAGATAGATTACATAATAACTGATAACAAGAACAACGCCAAGGATTTATCAGTATTGAATAGGTGTTCTACAGGTAGTGATCATCGTATAGTAAGAGCAAAAATTTTACTAAACCTGATCAAGAATTAACGCCGTAATATGATTAAAAAGGGAGAAAAAAAGCCTTGGCATCCCCCGAAGGATACATATGGTTTCCAAATGTGTATTAGCAACCTATTGAAACAGACCGACATGGAAACAAACATCGAGAAATTGAATGACGACATAGTCACATCCTTATCAGAAAGTCAGGAAAAGTATTGCCCGAAAACACAAATGGACGAAAAATCAGTGAAGAAACTAAACGACTAATGAAAGAGAGAAGAAACAAGAGAAGCAAAAAAACAACCACAAACATAGAGTGGAAAGAGATAAATAAACAAATATCCAGAGCAATCAGAAAAGGCATTAGAATAATTATCAAGAGATTAAAAATAGATCACATGCAACAACAATTCGAATAAATATATATATATATATATATATATATATATACATATATATATATATAAATATATATATATATATATATATATATATATATATATATATATATATATATATATATATACTCATCTCAATATTCTTTTCGGAAGTTTGGAGGCTGATAATAGAATTAACTTTTGATTTCACTAGAATTGAGAAAAACAAAAATACACGGCAAATTTCATATAAAGTTGAGTTTGAAAATGGAACCCATGCCTTGAGAAGAATCGAAGTAAAGCATTAGAGACATGTGAGGAAATCATGTATATAACAAAAAATCAATTTAATATAATATATCCCATATTTCTATATAGTTCTATAATTGATGAAATTTAATATATACCTCTATATAAGACTTTAAAAAATTATTTAAATACATTTAGTGGAAGGACAAATTGATATACTTAACGTTATTGATTAATCATTGTTATTTGAAGAAATTCATTGAAATTCTTATGACTATTACCAAAACAACTAGGATAACGTTTCGTTAAAGTCGAATTCTTCAAAACGCAGATACATAGAATTTCATTCGCAAAGGATAAGTATCAGCCGTCCAATTTTTATTTCTTCAACAAAGATGAGAAAATAATTTTTGTCCAAGCAATTATTCAAAACTGTAACATAAACGAAAAACCGAATTCACGCTGAAACAATATCGTAAGAATCAAATTTTACATAACAAATAATATACAATTGTTATATTAAAAAGCTCTGATATTCAAAGCACTAATCTTCATACAGGACCATATTAAACGTTTAACTCACTATAATGATTGGAGTATATTCAGCATATCGCGGTCTCGTGAGAGCGATTATCTATCTGGATTATATAAGATTTCTAGAACCGCGCAGCCTCTTTGGAATGCCTCGGAGAGTTCACCTAATGGGAAATTCGACTTGATTTAGGTATTCGAATTAATTCATACCATAAATAACTCCTTAATGAACTGCCAAATACACATCACTCAGCGTTTGCTCTTCCAATTCCAACGTTTCAAGGGAAGGAATTTGTTTTTTCTTGTTAGTTCTCCTAAATATCGATCCATGCTTCTAATAACATAGTCAGGAATTTAGTCGTATGAAAATTTTGGCTCATTTGATTCAATCTATTGAATCTCTAGTCCAGGAGCCATGTACATTCTATATGACTCAATTCCAAAGTTGACGAAAATTTGAGGGATTATTTGGGAGGTGTGCATAATTGGTGTAAAAATACATAGATATATGTGAAAATATAGTATTTCTATCCAATAACCTGCATTTCTTCATATTTTTGAGAAATTTTACCTTTCTTCGGCCAAATGTATTTTGGTTATTATTGGGTAAAAAATGAAAAGAAGTGTGGTATGCATAATATGTGTAATAATTGTAACGTGTCAATTCCCCGATGAACCGCCGCTACTGAATATTAAATCAAAATACCGTGCTTCACAGAATCGCGCAGTTCGGGATGACATGCGTGTTACGAACATCTCGAGTTAGCGTCTAATTAACAGAGACAATATCTTTCTTTCTTTTAGCAACTGGTTGCCGAAGCAGTAACACCGTTAGATATTAAAAGTATATTCATATAATTGAACGAATATTGTATTAAAGTTAACTAAAATTTATTAAGTATCTGTGGCGTCTGATAGACGCCACTTGGTCTGGGTGTGAAGTTCACCTTGGTTAGAGCTAAAAGCCACGTTGTGTGAGGGTTGAGATTCACCTTATTTGGAGTCCACAAAAGAAACCACCTGGTCTGGGACTAACATCCACCTTGGCAAATCACAGCTGAACCAGGATAGAAGTCGAGTACAATCCACATCGGAAAAACGTCGATAGATAATTATATATAAAAAGAAAAGATAAGTCTCACAATGTATTAAGAGGATAGTAAATACCTTTCATTTTAACTTGTTATTACTGTGAACAAACCTAGAACACTTATATGCTAAGCAATCTCCCTGCTAGCCAGGGCAGAAATATCTGTTAAAAGGGAGGTTGGTTACATAATTGGCGCCGAACGTGGGGCCCGATTTTCTTTAACTTTTCTGTTCTGGTTGGTTCTCAGTGGTAATAACTTGTGCATGAGTTTATGGTTAGTGAATTGCCTTCGTTAACTCAATTTCTTGATTAACATTTTCTTTTTCTAAATTTTGATTTATCCCTTTTTATTTTTCACTTGAATTTACTTAGACTTTTTCTTTGATATTTTAAATACCTAATCTTAGTCGTATAACTTATTATTACTGATTATTTCAATATGTCGTTAAACCCTAATTTTCTCAAGGCTCATGAACTAACTTATGAAGTATCAATTCGGTTAGGAAATAAGGTTAATGAAACTGTGGATAGAAATCGCAAAACGTTAAGGGGAGCTCTCTCACAAGAAGGGGCTAACCGAAGTTTTATGTCTTTAGTTGATGTCTATACATTTGAGGAGAATGTCGCAGAGTTAAAACTTTCTTTCAAGAATATCGTAGACCTAATAGCAAATCTTACAAGGACTTCTTCAGGTGATGATTTCAATAGAATCGTTACTCGGTTAACTCATTGTTCAAGTCGAGTCCATCGTCTACAACCAACAGATGATATTGAGACATCACAGAAGTTAGACTTGTTGTCTGAACTGTTAGGATTAGTCTGATTTATCAGAAAAACAATTTTTTGTCAATAACCCTGCGTCATCAACTCCAACTGAAAGTTCACTTCCTGTTTGTGATTTAAATAACTCAAGTAGTGGTAAAAAAGTTCCAGTTTATAAGTGGGGTATCAAAAAGTTTTCTGGCCGAGAACCATTAATTCCTTTTTCGAAACTAGTGGATTCTTTGAAGTTATCACGTTGTTGTTCTGATAGTGACCTTTTTGAAGCTGCTTCTGATTTCTTTCAATTAGATGCATGGACATGGTGGCATAACCACTATATTAGAAAATCTTTTAGTAATTGGTCAGAGTTAGTTTCGGGATTGAAACAAACCTTTTTACCTGCTAATTATGATCAACTTTTACTTGATGAAATTAAATCCAAGAAACAACAACCAGGAGAATCAGTAACTGTTTTCTTTAGTTCATTAGAAGCCCAGTTCAATCGTTTAAATGTACATCCTTCAGATAAAGAAATGACTGATATTATTAGAGTTAATTTATTACTAGATTTTTTTAGAATTAATGACTTGCCCTCTTTGATTTTACTTTGTAAACGTGTTGAAGACACATTAGCTTTAGATATAACGTCTAAATTTTCAAAGAGGTTAAACGTTTCTGAAATATCTTCTAACTTTAATGTAACTTGTTGGAATTGTCGAAGATCTGGACATAAATATAATAGTTGTAAAAGGCCAAGAAGAAAATTTTGTTATGGCTGTGGTGTTGAAGGTTTCATTAAACCCAATTGTAAAAACTGTCAAAAAAACTTACAAGCTGGGGAATTTATGGCAGAAAGTTCCAACCAGCCAAGCACTTCAAAGCACCATGCCACAAAAAGTTTCTCAAAAGTAAACAAAAATTAACTATTTCTCCTGAAAAAGTTAACTATTTTAGTCGTAGTGATTGGGAAAATTGGCTTCTTACAATAAAAAATTTTTATCTCTCAGGTAACATCTCTGAAAACAATATAGTTCCACAATCACAACCAACAAGTATAACAGATAATACAGTCTCTATTGCACCCTTACTTGATAAACATGTACATGATAACAGGCCATATATTAACGTAACTATATCTAATGAAATTGTTTCTGCACTACTCGATAGTGGCAGTAACGTCTCAGTTTTAGGATCTTCGTTTTTCTATATTTTGAAAAAACTTAATTTATCTATTGATTACGAGGTTTCAGTTAGTTTAACTACAGCTGATGGTCAGGCACAAAATACCTTAGGATATGTAACTCTACCTATTAGTGTTAATAATATTGTCAAAGACATCAAAGTTTTGGTGGTACCATCTATATCTCGCAAGCTGATATTGGGAGTGGATTTCTTAAAACTCTTCAATCTTAAAGTTGACTTTTCTAAATTAACTTACAATACATCTTCACTTTCAATAGCTTCTCTTCATGCTATTCAATCTATCGATAACTTATCTGACTCTCAACGAGAAGAATTGCATGATATTGTTGATTTGTTCAAAACAATAGGACCTGAAAATAAAATAGGCAGAACTCATTTGTATACACATCACATTAAAACTGAAGGTGGCCCTATTAAACAAAGACAATATCCATTATCTCCAGCTATGCAAACCATTCTGAACCAAGAGGTTGATAATATGTTGAGTCTTGATATAATTAAACCAGTAAATTCATATTCACCTTGGTTGTCTCCACTTTGGTTGGTTGTCAAAAAGAATGGTACTCATAGAGTTTGCTTCGATGGTAGAAAACTGAATAATATTAGTGTACCTGATAGTTATCCAATGCCTCTTATCCACACAATTATTAGTAAAATTAAAAACACTTCATTTTTGAGTTCTATAGATTTAAAGTCAGCATTCTTTCAAATTCCGTTGGACGAGGAGTCCAAATTAAAAACTACATTTTCTGTTCAGGGTCGTGGTCTGTTTTGCTTTAACTTATAACCTTTTGGTCTCAATAGTTCTGCTCAGGCAATGTGCAGATTGATGGATGTAGTTATAGGTCTATCTTTGGAACCTTATGTGTTCTACTATCTCGATGATATCACCGTAGCTACACCTGATTTCGATACTCACCTTGCAACTTTGAGAAGGTTATTTAAGCGTCTTAAGGAGGCTAATCTAACGATTAATTTTGATAAATGTAAGTTTTGCCGTCCGTCACTCAAGTTTTTAGGATTTTTAGTAGATGAACAGGGACTACGAACAGACCCAGAAAAAGTACAATCCATTTTAGATTATCCAGTACCAACAAACACTACACAGATCAGGCGTTTAATCGGTCTAGTTGGTTATTATCGTAGATTCCTTAAAGACTTTTCAACTATCTGTAGTCCAATTTCGGACCTGTTAAAGGGCCGAAAGAAAGGTCAAACTATTTATTGGACAAAGGAGGCTAACGAGGCACTTATCAAAATTAAATCAATATTAACTTCCACACCAATCTTAGCTAGTCCCGACTTTAGTAAACGATTTTATCTTGCCTGTATTGCATCAAATGCTGGTCTTGGGGGATACTCTTTCAAGAAAATGATGGCTTGGAACATCCTATTGCATATTTCAGTAAAACTCTGAACAAATGTCAGCGGAAATATACAACCACCGAAAAAGAATTACTTGCTATTCTTCTCTCCATTGAACGTTTCAGACCCTACATTGAGGGAACTGATTTTACTGTAATTACAGATCATTCAAGTCTTATTTGGCTCAGTACGATGAAAAATCCATCACCTAGAATTGCTAGATGGATCTTGAAGCTATTTGCTCACAGATTTAAGATAGTGCATCGTTCTGGAGTACTTATGAATGTTCCTGACTCCCATTCACGAATTCCAGAAGCGTTAGAAAATGCTGTTTTGGACTTGTCTACTTTAAAACCTGATAAATGGTATCGTGGGATGCTTACTAAAGTATCTTCTAATCCTCATTTGTATCCTGATTTTAAGATCGTTGGTAAAGTGTTATATAAACATATATTGTCTAGATCAAAGTTCTCAGACGAGGGTTCTGAGTGGAAAATTGTAATACCTAACGACAACAGATCCGAAATATTAAAAATGTATCATGATGACCCTTTGGCTGGACATCTAGGCGTTTTTAAAACTTTATCTAGAATTTTTTCCTTGTATTATTGGCCAAAGATGCGAGAGTCAGTTCTCCACTTTATTCGAAACTGTAAAATTTGTGCGTCTTGCAAGGCAGATAACCTACCTCAAGCTGGTCGAATAGGTAAATATCGTAATGTCAATTTTCCATTCCAGTTAATATCCGCAGATCTGTTAGGTCCATATCCAAGATTTAAAAATGGAAATCAATATGTGTTAGTGGTAACTGATTGGTTTACCAAATTTGTCTTAATTCAGCCTTTACAGAGAGCTACCTCAAAAGCTGTTTGCAAGTTTATTGAAAATCAAGTCTTCTTGTTGTTTGGTGTACCTCAAATAGTAGTAGTCGATAACGGAGTACAATTCACTTCTAATGATTTTAAAAACCTAATTAAAAAGTACAATGTTCAAAAGATTTGGTATAACGCCCGGTATTTTCCACAAATTAATCCCACTGAACGAGTGAATAGAACTATCACTACTGCAATTAGGTCGTTTATACACGAAAACCACAAAAATTGGGACCAAAATATTTATCAGATAGCTCAGGCTATAAGATTGGCTAAGCATGAAGTAACAGGTTTCTTTCCCTCATACTTTTGCTTTTTATGGACAGATTTCAGAAAATGCTGGTAACGTAATTTCTATTACAAATGAAACTTTAGATCCTACCTTACAGGAAAAATTACCAGTATTGTATGAAGATGTTCAGAAAAGAATCTATCACGCACATAAAATTAATGCAAATCGTTATAACCTGCGACGAAGAAACATTAGTTTCCACGTTGGTGATAGAGTATGGAAGAGGAATTTTGTACTTTCAGATGCTGCTAATCATTTTTCGGCTAAGTTGGCTCCCAAATTTATACCGTGTATAGTTAAAAAGGTTTTGTCTCCGTTAGTTTGTAACTTAGAGGACTTGAATGGAAATAATCTTGGCAATTTCCACTTATCACATATTAAGCATGACATCACACAAGATATCGCAGACTCTACAGATTAAGTATTCCTTTAAATTTAAATTATCCTATTCCCTTACCTTCAAAATTTTTGTTTAGTGTACATTTTATCCCAAATTTTACTGGCAACCATCAAATATACATGTATCTTTATCTTATCTTTATCTTGTACTACTTAGTACCTATATACCTTATCTTTATCTTGTACTATTTAGTACCTATGTACCTTATCTTTATCTTATCTTTACCTTATACTATTTCGTACCTATATGCGAAATAGGTTTCTGAGTTTACTCATATTTTTGTATATATGGTTGCCTATTAATCAACTGAAGTTTATTTACGCTATGCAGTATCTAATTATAAATCTGTGCGTAGCTGCTAATTTACTTTGGATTTTATAGAATCATGAGTCTTTTAAAGATTCAATTTTTTTGGTATTGTACACTAAAATTTTTCCTTTTTATCTTTGCAAGTTAACTACTTGCTGGCGCCCTATTATCTTTTCTATTACCTATTATATTTCCTATTACCTATTATCTTTCCAATTACCTATTACCTTTTCTATTACCTATTACCTTTTCTCCTATTACCTATATCGCTTCCTTTAGTTTTTGTTTATTAATTGATCTGTAGAAAGAATGACCGTAGGGTGATATCTAAGCAAAACATCCGACGATTCCATGATCAGAACTTCAATATATTTTTTTTTGATTGAAATTAGTATAGTATTCTGTTGTATCATTGGGCCTGTGGAAATTTCTTTTTTGAAATTCCAGGCGGTATTATCTTGTTGAATTGGATCTCCAGTTCAATGAGATATTACTTGGTTGGGAGGGATACATCATTTGAAGTCTATAACATCAAGACCTTAACTTTCATTTCTTATTTTTTTTTTGAAATACTATCCTTTTTTCGTTTCTTTTAGTTTTTTTTTCAAAAATTTATCTAACAACTTATAGTAACTCATAAATGAAATGATTAACTGTTTTGATTACTTTCGAATAACTTTATAGGAATATACCTTTTGTCTCTTGAAGTAGTTGTTGAGTGTACCTTTTGCTGAAATATACTGACATAATTATCTTATCTTAAATTTACCTTTATGTCAATATTAATTTTTAGTACGTTTTGGTTTTGTGTGCAGTAATTTGTTACGGCATAAGCTGTGAATTTTCTTGTGTACGCAAAATTATTTTGACTCAACAAATTGGAGAGATTTTTGTAGTCACAATTATAGTGACTTAACTATTACCTATTGTGACATTAATTACCGGATTTGACTTAGTTGTGTTCACCTATTTTTTAATTTGATGGAATTTAGTTCCTATACATATGTGTCTTCAAAGTTGAAAAAAAAAATTTTTTTTGGGAAAATTATTTTTTTTTTACCTTGGCGAAGGGGGTGTGTAACGTGTCAATTCCCCGATGAACCGCCGCCACTGAATATTAAATCAAAATACCGTGCTTCACAGAATCGCGCAGTTCGGGATGACATGCGTGTTACGAACATCTCGAATTAGCGTCTAATTAACAGAGACAATATCTTTCTTTCTTTTAGCAACTGGTTGCCGAAGCAGTAACACCGTTAGATATTAAAAGTATATTCATATAATTAAACGAATATTGTATTAAAGTTAACTAAAATTTATTAAGTATCTGTGGCGTCTGATAGACGCCACTTGGTCTGGGTGTGAAGTTCACCTTGGTTAGAGCTAAAAGCCATGTTGTGTGAGGGTTGAGATTCACCTTATTTGGAGTCCACAAAAGAAACCACCTGGTCTGGGACTAACATCCACCTTGGCAAATCACAGCTGAACCAGGATAGAAGTCGAGTACAATTCACATCGGAAAAACGTCGATAGAAAATTATATATAAAAAGAAAAGATAAGTCTCACAATGTATTAAGAGGATAGTAAATACCTTTCATTTTAACTTGTTGTTATTACTGTGAACAAACCTAGAACACTTATATGCTAACCAATCTCCCTGCTAGCCAGGGCAGAAATATCTGTTAAAAGGGAGGTTGGTTACATAATATATAGATATGTGTGGAAGAACAATTTTATTATCCGAAAACTAGCATTTTTCTTCTTTTTCCACATTTTAAGGAAATTAACTTTTTTTGATGGCTTTTATCTAGTGTAGTATTGAGCAAGAAATACTATCGATGAAAATTTAGTGCTCTTCCGCGTGGTGTTTCCAGAATTAGATCAAGCAGGATCTAAACTTCACACCATTTTGTGTGAAATAAACAACATACAGCGTGACAGCTTAGTCAAAATAGAATACTTTACGAAAGAATATGGAATCTCAATTGTTGAACAGTATTTCATATATATAATGAAGGTTTGGCAGCTACAGTAATTTATCTTCATGAACTGAGAAGAGACGAATTAAACTATTCAAGTAGATCTAACCAATTTGTTATCTAGTTCACTTTGGTTATCCTTCAAGAAAATCACACAATATCGAAACATTTAGAAGCAATTTCGATAATTGTGCAATAACAAGTGGATGCTAATTTGTCTAACATATACCTATATTTCAGCCATTATGCTAATTTTCGTCTTGATAGATTTGATAGTCGTTGAAATTTAGGGTTCTGAAGATCCACGTGTGAGTGTTGATAAAAAAATGCTATTACAAAGTGAAACTGCTTGAAACGGATTCTGGACAGCTTATTTTAAATTTTTTCTGATCATGCTATACCTAACACATAAAGGTGCTCACTTTCACTACATGATATCCACTTTTTGTGTGTCTGAATTTGAAGATATGGATGCAGGTAACATATGGCTTCTACAAACAAATTCTGATAAAGTCCGAGAAACAATTCAAATACTGTACGAGTCTTTTCCAGATCGTCGATTTATGCCAGAAAGCCCACAACGACCGACACCTTAGATGAGCTAATTTAGCGGTTTAACAGCAAACTAAATAAATTCACATTTATGGCAAATTTTATCAAAGGAGTACATAAGTGCCAGCAAACCAGTACATTACTGCATATTCTATCGATCAAAGAACAATTTGGTAGCCCCATTATAGATCGTTCCCAGGTTTTAATTGAAATCCAACAATATAGCAACTATATTCGCAAACTACTCAAGCTATATGGGTCCAGTATGGTTTTATAGAGATTTCAGCCCTTATGCATAATTTTGATCAAAGGAATGAATCAATAAATTTTCAGCTATGTATGGTGTTAATTCTGACTAATTTGTTTTCAGGCCCATACGTCCTATTTCCGTCTAATCATCAAATTTTGTATTTACGTGACCTAGATTAACAATTGCTATCCAGGACAAATGTATCAATAATTTTACTGTGAATGCAATTGGGGCAGCTACAAGTGAACGAAAATTGTTGTGAAACCTCTCGCTCTGACTATAATTGTGATCCTGCGACAATATAAAATAATTTGGTTAGTTATTGGTCTGCGGTCCACACAACCCCAATTAGCAGGTTTCGGTTTGTGTTTTGCAACCGGGATGAAGCTGGATTCGGTTGGCCTACATTGATGATACTGGTTTCAATTGTTTACGTTGCCACGTCGGCAATGACTGACCAATTTCGAAATATCCTGATACAAGTTATTTCACTGAATTGTTCCACGGATATTCATGCTATACGATTCTGTTACAATTCAAACAAGTAGTTCGTGAAAATTTGGGGGATTTATGAATAACAACAGTGAAGAAATATAATTAGCTATCTCATTAGATATAATCATTAGAACATTGCATTGCTTCAAATGGTAATATAGTAGGTAATTGCGTATATTCATGTATACAATTGAATGTCCGAAAATAAATAGGTTTTCATTGAACACACAGGCTTATCGAAAGCGATTTTTAAATATCACGATAAGAATCGTAGGGCAATATGGCTATGCACTAGAAAATAGTGTGTTTCTTTTGAAATAAGGAAGTTGTTTGTAATTTCTGGTATAACTAAAATTGATAAAAGGACGCAATTTTATAAGACATATGGGACACCAACAAAATGTCACTCCCTAGATTTTAGGTTTCAATTTTGATTTTTCCCTATAGGTGTCCATTTCGCTTGCACAAAATGTAAGTAGATATATATATATATATATATATATATATATATATATATATATATATATATATATATATATATATATATATATATATATATATATATATATATATATATATATATATATATATATATATATATATATATATATATATATATATATATATATATATATATATATATATATATATATATATATATATATATATATATATATAACTGAGATTGAATTTTCGCACACATCACTTGGTGAAACATCATAAAGAATAAAATTTGAACTTTAAAATAAGACACACATGGCTTAAGTTTCACTGTATAAAAGTATTCAGATACTGAGTATCACATCGTATTTCATAAAAGACAAAAGCAAAGGTGATACCTGAAAATCAATTTGTTCGTTTACAAGGTGCAATTTACTTTTATGGACGGAACTTATTTCAAGAAGGTCAAGGCGCTTTCCTATGTTACCGAATGCAATAATTGGGTTTTGTTGAAATCCAGGAAATGATTAGATTTTATACAATATTCGGAGAAGTCAGTGGTATTTTTGTTTTGTAAAATTGACTTATATATAGATAATTTTCTTGAATATATAAAGACTTTCTACAACTCTATTCAATGTACAAAAGAAATGGAAAACGAAAACGGTACCTTGAATTTCTTAGACATTCAGATTGCTAGGAATTTGAATTCTCTTATTTTCAACATATATAGAAAACCAACCTTCACAGATAATTTCATTCACAGCGACAGTAACCAACACATTAAAATAAATCTGAGTGCTTTTTATTCGTTCATACATAAGTTGTTCACTATTCCATTATCGGAAACAACTGAAGTTAATACAATTAAATTATTTGCCACCAATAACGGTTACAATGAAAGTCTTATCGATAAGCTCATTGGAAAAAAACGAATAAAGAATCTGTTGCATTCAATATACCCCACGAAAACTATTAAAGAAGAACAAAAATACTTCCCAATAAATTATGTGCCGAATTTGAGAAGCAAAATTTGTAACAGGCTATCGAAAAATAACGTTAAAACAATTTGTACAAATAAAAGAAACTTGAACTCATTCTTGATCAATAATAAAGAAAAATCTGACATCAGAGAAAACAGTGGAGTTTACAAAATATTTTGCGACGTATGTCTTGCTTTCTATATTGGACAAACAGGAAAAAATATAAACATTCGTGTTGAAGAACATAAAAAGTAAATTTTACAAAATTAACATACCACTGGCTTCTCCGAACATTGTAAGAAATCTACTCATTTCCTGGATTTCAACAAAACCCAATTGTTGCATTCAGGTAACAAAGGAAAGCGCCTTGACGTTCTTGAAATTCTTGAAATAAGTTTAGCACATAATAGTAAATTACCTCTTGTAAGAGAACAAATTGATTATCAGATATCACCTTCGCTTTTGTCTGTTTTATAAAATAAGATGTAATACTCTCCTGTCGTGTGTGTGTCTTGATAACTCGAAACATGTCGACTCTCCTTTACTGCTAAATAGAGTATCTAAATATTTTTATATAGTGAAACTTAAGCCAAGTGTATATATATATATATATATATATATATATATATAAACAAAAATAAAACTTGAATTTACTACGTTTATTATCATAAAAATACCTTGAAAAATATAACACTGCTATTGCAATTTTGGTCACTAGCCATCATCGGCAGATTGTGCTAAGAACTCAATAAGATAAGAGTTCTCAACCCAATCTGCCCAATTATGGTCTCGTGACCGAAATTACAGTCGCAGTGTTATATTTTTCAAAGTAGTTTTGTGATAATAAACGTAGTAAATTCAAGTTTTGTTTTTGTTCATTATGTTAAATTATCACGTAGTAACGACGGTTCAACTATATATATATATATATATATATATATATATATATATATATATATATATATATATATATATATATATATATATATATATATATATATATATATATATATATATATATATATATATATATATATATATATATATATATATATATATATATATATATATATATATATATATATATATATATATATATATTTATTTCGTATTATCCCTTATGAATAGTATATTGATCGCAGTTTAGTACGCAGGTTTATTATATGTTCACTCCAACTCAAGTTTTCATCTATTGTTAGTCTAATAAATCTTAACGTGGTCTGAAATTCAAGTTTGCTGTAATTAAACTGGATGTGGGGCGGTGTTTGACATCTGGCATGTATGGTTTTTATTACGAAAGCACATATTTTCTCTATATTTATACAAAATATATTAGAGTGGAACCATTCAGTTGCCTGTTGTTATGTATTTTATACCAAGTTTACAATGTGGGGGAAGGTGTCCGCATTTAATATGAAACTTATTATATATTTTGTTGGACTAGGTTGTATTGTATTTGCTAAGTAATTGATGAAAATAATAAAGAAAATTGGTTGCAGAGTATTTTCCTGTGGCACACCAATTTATATTAATGTTTTCTCAGTTAAAGTTTGAGTGCCATTGCTATCAACGATTTAATAGATATGATTCAAACCACTTTTTTCCTGCTTCTCTCATTTTTTTCTTCAATAGCAATATAGCTTGTCTAGTATATACTTTCGAAATAAAGTATCGAAGCTATTGGATAAGTATAACAGTAATGCAATTACAACTTTGGAATCCTCCAATTTATTACATATTCAATGAATTTAAATGTTGCTCTGGAGAATGACTTTATTTTTACATACCCCTGTTGTGTGGAGTACAACATTTCTCCGTGTATGAGAGTATTCACAAGTTGTTCGCATATAGCCATCTCTTATATTTTTGACAATGTTGGAACTACACCGATTAGCCCATAACTTTCAGATTGATCCCTTTTCCCCTTTTTATATATTGATTTTATGAGTGTTTTGACTCGAAAACGAACTTCTATTGAAAATTACGAAATACCACTAATGTATTAAAGAAAGCATTAAGAGTGTAAGTAAGTG
>JARQZK010003637.1:732500-760000 GCA_030704885.1 Cynegetis impunctata
GGTAATAAATTTTAAAAATTCTTCGTCCATATAGACACGTCAGATTTCGCTCTCAATTAGAAAATTAAATACTCGTTATAATTTCAGCTGATCCTCCGTGTTTATTATTTGAATAATATGTTATATATTCTACTAAGGCACTTTATATCTGTTTGTCATTAATGACATCCGAGGCTTGTTATATAAGAATCATCTCATGAAACTCGTTTGCTTTTGTGGTATTCGGATTTCAAGATTTTTGTGGAGGAGTATATTTGTTTTTGTTTTTTCAATGCTGTGGTGTTCCGCCTATCATATTTATGTCCATTCAGTCTGTTCTTCAATTGGTAGCTAGTCTGGCCAATGTATACACCCGAACAGTCAAGGCATGGTATCTGATATATTGCGTGCGTCTTTATCCTGTATTTTGCTTTTCATTTTTCTGAAGTTAGATTGCAGCAAGTTATATCCCTTATGACACATTTCTATGTCATGTTTTTTGAAAAGCTTTTTCAGGTTTTCATACGGTCTTGGAATATATGGTACAGGCAGATATTAATAATTTTCTTGATCCTTACTTACACTAGTGCTGTTGTTATTCATTTGCTGTGTTTGGTGTTTCTTCTATCTTTGCTCGAAAATTGCATTCACTAATTTTTTTGGGTATGAGTTTCGATATAGTACCTACTCTGCCTTATTTTTTGAGTCGTGAAGGTAGTTTGGGTCACTGAGCCTTATTGCCCTCTCTGCTAATCCAATTATAACAGCCTTTCCTTGGAAAATGTGGTGCTGTAAATTGAAATTGAGGTAACGTCTCGATCATGTTGGTTTGGTATACTAATTTGTTTCAAGGATGTTGGTATTGTGTTAGATAGTCATATCAAGTAAATTAATTTTATTTTCAGTCTCTCACTCACTCAAATATATTGATCAGACTAGCCAGCACAGACTGAATGGATATATGATCGAAAGAACACCACCGCCTTGAAAAAACACGAACAAACATTAAAACATCAATTTGATTTTTCCTCCACGAAAATCTTGAAATCTGAATACCATAAAAGAAAACGTGAGTTTCATGACATAATTTTTATAAAACAAACCCCGGATGCCATTAATGACAAAACAGATATCAAGAGCTTTGGTAGAATATATAAAAACATCTTGAGCAAATAATGAACACGGAGGAACAGCTGAAATTATAACAGGTGTTTCATTTTCTAACTGAAAGCAAAAATTGACGTGTATACCGTGTTTATTGTAAAGTTTTATTCTGCACAGTATTTATAAATTGTCAATGTAATTCTAATTTATGTGAAATTTTTTTCAATTGTGGTAAGTTATGCCTGTTTAGATATTCATGATATGTTTTGTTGTCAAATCTTCTTTTATTTTAGTAATGGTAACATATTGACCCATTCATTTTGATAAAGGTCAAAGTGAGAGACAAAATCGTATAAGTGAAAATAGAAAAATATATAAACGTAGGATTGTTTAAGTGAACAAAAAATTCACTAGCTTCGTTTTAATATATATATATATATATATATATATATATATATATATATATATATATATATATATATATATATATATATATATATATATATATATATATATATACTCGCTGACCCGGCAAACTTTGTTCAGCCATATACATTATTATTTTTATCTATCTATCTGCCAATTTATTTCTATCTATCTGTCAACCTCTCTGACCGGCAAACGTTGTTTAAATTATTGAAATGGCGATTTGAAAATATGAGTTGTTGATAAAAGGGTAAAAATTCAGAGTTGTATGTATTTTTAAATGCAACATCATAAAAAAATAAAAATATAAAAAGTTTCGTCCACTTCGATGTATGAAAACTATATAACTACCTATTCTCAGACCGACTATTGTTATTTCTGATTGCCATCTTGCAACCCTATTGCGGATCTGTGGATAAAATTAAAAGAATAAAAATCACCGATATGCACACAATATTTCATGAGAATCGGTCGAGCCATTTCGGAGGAGGTTATATATATATATATATATATATATATATATATATATATATATATATATATATATATATATATATATATATATATATATATATATAATATATAAAAAATATATTATATATTATTATATATATATATATATATATATATATATATATATATATATATATGTTTATCATAGATACTCTAGATGGATGAGTATTCACTACTTATAGTGTTCATGAAAGGAAAATGAGTGTTATCATGTTAGCTGATCGTCTAGTCAGGAAAAAAAATATATTATCTATAGACTTCAGGGGCATGCTAAGCAGTTAGTGACAAACTATGTTATAAGTCTTCCAAACTCAACAGCTGAGTTAGTGAGATGAATTGAGTAATTGTCTGAATTGGGGCAGTGGAAGCCCGATTTGAAGCTTGAGAAATGTTCGAAATTTATCTGTACTTTTTCAGCCTCTCACTGTAGATTTTTCAATAGAGAAAGCAATATTAAGTTCACTAGATATAAATTCGAAAAAGATGAATATAATAATTCTATAGCAGTATAATGACAATAATTTATCATGAGCAAATGAAGTATATTATCAAAAGCACCACATTATCAACTTGTTCTTTAAAAAGTAGCTTTCAATTCCAAATAGTTGGTACGACTAGTTTTCACCTCATTGATTACAAACACTCTCACTGTGGGGTGTAGGAGGTATAACAAAACTCAATTTATTTTCTTGTCAGGGCAACAATATGGTACTTCGATGAATTTCAGAATTACATTGTGAAATGCGGAATATTAATATATTTCCATTACAAATAATATTTTATGAAGAGTGAGCGAGAGCGAACTAATAAGATATCAACTTTCAATGTCATTGTAACGATCAAAACTGAGAATTTTCAAACACTATTGCTATTTTCATAATAAAATGAGCATGTCTCATATCGAAATCTCATAGATCTGCGCAGTGTGATCTAGATTTGTGAATTGAGAATTTCCTCTTAGCTAGAGCTTAGCTTAAATGAAAAGTTTCAAACTTACAGGCGTCATTATCTTGAATACCTACTACATATTTTTTGTTAAAAATCTTACTGAAAGTCAGCACGATGTATGTTAAGTTAAAAAATTAGTAGTAGCCATATTCAAAAAAAATCAAAAATTCTCAATATCTGATCTAACTTCTAGAAAGAATAGTGATTTTATGTTATGATTTGTTTTCAGAAGAATGAGTTGCGATAAATCAGAAAATAAAATAAATTACATGATATGAGTGTTCTTTTAGATTAAAAAAACTGTGACATAGTAGAAATAATCTATGGGTAACATACGTTATTTAAGGACTATACGAATTGCAAGAATGAAAATTTTTCAAAATGAAACTAAACAAGAAAAATGAATTTTTTTAATTCAGATGAATTATTAGAGAATTCAAGTTCAGTGAAATATATACTATATGAAGTGCACTGAAAAGAATTGATATGTTTATTCATAAATATTGATAAACGAGACATTAGCTAACTTTCTGACAAAAGAAAATAATGATAATATCAGAGTTTTCCGGTAGAATAAATGGATGTTTGTGTAATGTACATTGTCACTTAGTCCGTAAGCAGCTCGCAACTTGCGTTAAACTGTCTACACAAGAGACAAAAAGAAATTTTTTTATTTCTATTTGATGTCGAAGCTCCTTCCGTTTCAAACTTTTCAGATGATTCTATTCCACAGGGAATAGTAGAGCTTGTGACAAAGACTGAATCACTCCTTCACGATAAGACACCACATAAACAGATCAACAGAAGCACTTTTTATACATAAAAGTACCGACATTATAGATTGCAGGGTGAACACAACTCGGGATATATACATATATACTGCGGTACTTGAGCGATCGATACTCGTGAAAGAGGAACAGAGGAAATTTTTGAACATATTATGTTAAATGTATATATATATATATATATATATATATATATATATATATATATCTATATATCATATATATATATATATATATATATATATATATATATATATATATATATATATATATATATATATATATATATATATATATATATATATATATATACCGAGTGTCCACGGAAGGTGGCTCGTCCCTATAATTTTTTTGTTTTCGGAGATAATGAAATGAAATTTACAGTATCTGTGTAATGCATAAAACTGAATTTTATGACAAGTGACTCAACTTCATGCAACTACCGGTTTCACCGAAAGTGACATAAACTTTCGAATTTTAAATGGGACAGCTGGTATATTTTCTGTTTTTTGTCTCCATATGACATTAAGATTACAACCATGTATCATTTGTTACTTTTGGTAACCGTTTTTCAAGTTTTTTTTCGAAATAAATTTTTATTCTTGAGGGCTAAAAAAGGAAAAGGAAACAAACGTGTTTCATTCCTACCTGAAGTATGTGTCCGGGAGGCGGGCAGCATGAGTTTGGGATTAACTCCTTCAGCTAGATCAGAGGATACACTTGTATGTACAAGTGCATTAAGGATAGGTGAGACGGGATATTTATGGAACATAGGAAGTGTGGGTAGAGTTCAGAGGATTAATACTGGCCCAGCATTCGCCTTATAAGTTTGCAAGCAGTGACTTACATTACCATGAGGAAACCTCTGAAAAAAACTCATGGCAGACCAGTCGGCCCCGGGGTTTGAACCCGAGACCTCCCAAATACTAGCCAGCGTACCTAACATACTTGACTAACTAGCTTGGTCTAGAGGGCTATAGATGCGTTCAAATAAATAATTTCGGTCCTAAAATGGCCCTGTTTACCGTCCTAGGATGTAGATTTGTGGGCGTGGCTTCGGACTTATTTTGTTTCAGTTGTGTTGGTCACAGGCTACTCGATGATTTCAAATGTTATTCTAAATATTATCTAAATAAGATTCTTCATTCAACGAAAGTTCTCAGGTTATGGGATTTCAGATTTTTATCGAAAGTTTTCTTTCAACCTAATACCTAGAGTGTGGGTGGTATCAAATTAATCGTAATAAAATTACCTTTTTTTTTAACTCGACGAGTCACCATGTTGCCATTTGAAAAAAAATGTAATAAAAGTTTTGAAATTAAACTTCACATAGTTGAAACATTTTGCTCTCAAACAGTGAAGTTGTATTTTAACATACATTTTAGGACCAAAATTAGTTATTTGAACGCATCCATAGCCCTCTAAAATGAAAATTCATTTTCAACAAAATATAAAAAACGGTTACAAAAAGTAACAAATGATACATGGTTGTATTCTAAATATCATATGGAGACAAAAAACTGAAAATATACCCGGTGTCCTATTCAAGAATCGAAAGTTTATGTCACTTCCGGTGAAACCGGAAGTTGAATTACTTGTCAAAAAAATGCAGTTTTATGCATCAAACAGATTCTTCAAATTCCGAAAACAAAAAAATTATAGGGGCTACCCACCTTCCGTGGACACCAGGTATATATACATATATATATATATATATATATATATATATATATATATATATATATATATATATATATATATATATATATATATATATATATATATATATATATATATATATATATATATATATATATATATATATATATATTCCAAGAGATATCAATTATTGGTATAACAGGTTTATTTCGAACATTACATTTTAAAATTAAAATTCATTGGACGTTTCAATGGAGTTTCCATCTTCATCAGCAGAATGTTCGTCGGTAGTTGTCACATTACTATCCAATATTGTGACAATTACCGACGGACATTCTGCTTATGAAGATGGAAACCCCATTGAAACGTCCAATGAATTTTAATTTTAAAATGTAATGTTCGAAATAAACCTGTTATACCAATAATTGATATCTCTTGGAATGAACACGATAAACAGGTAAAAATCAAGAATTCAAATATATATATATATATATATATATATATATATATATATATATATATATATATATATATATATAAAAGTTTGTTCTATTACGAAAAAAACTCTTCATGGAAATACTCGGAAGTCCCATGATTAAAATTCAGCTATCGCAGGAAAGTTCTAGATGCATGTTTATATAAAAATTAAATTTGGTATAGTATCTTTATATTGCAATGTATTTGATATCCGGCGTACTTATGAACTAATTTATATAAAGTAAATATACTTTCAATATTATGCATATCTATTCAATTGAAATCATTTTGTTGATTATTTCAGCAATTTTGACTTAAACTATATTTGACTAAATCCCAACATTTGTGTTTACTCAAATTCTCATTTCAAATAGTATCAAAATTTGCAGGATGCTCATCCTTATTGTCACGTCTTCTATTTTATTGAGTGCTCATGAAATAAACATACCTACTTGTTATAATATAAATTTCTTCTTTCTTCCTCAAGTGCTTAAAGTTTTCGCTTATCTCTAGATGAAATTAATCAATCATAATTTAAATATTACCTAATATATTTATTTATATATATATATATATATATATATATATATATATATATATATATATATATATATATATATATATATATTTATATATATATATATATATATTTATATATATATATATATTAATATATATATATATATATATATATTTTTATATATATATATATATATATATATATATTATATATATAATATATATATCTATATATATATATTATATATATTATATATATATATATATATATATATATATATATATATATATATATATATATATATATGTAGGTATATATATTATATATATATATATATATATATATATATATATATATATATATATATATATATATATAATATGTAGGTATATATATATATATATATATATACATCAAATAGGTTAACGCGGGAAACAGAGGTATAAAAGGGGGGTAAAAGTGTACTCTCATATTTTTTGTCAACGTTTCGGGCTACTAATTTAAGCCTTCATCAGGACTCTACAATAATAAGTTAATAATTAGCAACACGAGCGGTCTCAAAACAAGCAAGACTCACCGAATGTTTGAGGTTACAAAATAAGCTAACATCTCAAAAAACAGAAAAAACACAAAACTGATGTGACAAACCATAACATTATTAAACTGTACTACATTATATGAATTTATTTAAATTAAGTCAACCATGATTTCTTCGAAAAACAATTATTACGAATATTCAACAAACACAACATCGTGGTACCAAGAGAATGAAGCAATCACAGAATGCTCAAACAACAAGTTGACAACCTAAGTTATAAAATTAAAATGAAATAAAGTGACACAAATGTTCTTCTTCTTCTTCTTATCCTGACCTTAATAATCAATCCACAGAACTTTCATTGCAATTCGTGACGTCATATGCTATTAAAAAGGAATAAATACTACTAATGTGCTCTATATCTTTCCTCGAATTCATTGAATCCGGGCAACGTTTTATATGATACATCTCCAAAAATGATCTCTTATCTAAATTACTCTCAAATTCTAAAATTTTTGCAGATCCATAGTCCATGTTATGGCTTGTAACTCTGCAATGTTCAGCCAGTGCACACACCTTCTTTGGGTTTCTTATATCACTTTTATGTTGGCTAATTCTCTTTTTTAATTGCTGAGACGTCTGACCAATATATGATAATTCACAACCATGACAAGGAATGCTATACACCACACCACTAAGTTTATCTTTATCGATCTTGTCTTTCACTGATGAGAACAACAATTTAACACTGAATTGATTCTTAATTGCAAAACTAAATTCTTCACTCTTCAGTAACATAACCAATTGCCTTGTAACTTCAGGAATTGAAGGAATTGATACATATTTCCTCCCAATGAGTTCACTACTGACCGAAACATTGTTAGGCCTCATAACGTTTACTATTTGAGGACGCTGTGCTGTATTATATAAAAGTTTATTGAGCAAAATGCGTGGATAGCCATTATCGATTAATAACTGATATAATTTTTTTATATTACCAGCAACTAGTGACGCATGAGAAATCCTGGAAACCCTTTCTTTCATACCCAAAATTAAATTAATTTTTTGTCTTAATGGATGACTCGATAGGTAGTTCAAATATCTGCCAGAACTCATTGGTTTTCTATACCAATCGACGATTATTATATTATCCACAGTTCTAATAACCTTTGTGTCCAGGAACGGGACAGCATTATCTGTTTCCTCTTCAATTGTGAACTTAATATGTTCATTATATTCGTTGAACTTGTTTAGTGTATATTGAACTTGGTCTCTTGGAACTGAACAGATTATGTCATCAACATATTTCTTAATAAATGGTATATTGAAAGGAAGGGTCTCCAAAATTCTGTCAAGAACAAGGTCCATTACAATTCTAGCAACAATAGGGCTTAAATTCGACCCCATAGGTGACCCAAAAATCTGACTATAAAATTTATTATCAAACAAAAAATAATTAGAGGAAAACAAAAACCGGACAATAATGATAAACTCACTCTTAGGAATTGTTGTGTGTAATGATATAGAATGCCAATTATGTTCAATGCATTCCACTGCCAATTCAACTGGTATGTTACTGTAAAGTGATATAACGTCTAAACTAACCAACACATAACCTTGTGGCAAATGAAATTCATTAATAAAGGAAACAAACTCAAACGAGTCTTTGACATAATATCTATTATTGATGTTGTCAACAGATTTAGCAAGAATATCAGCCACAATTATTGAGAGTTTCGATGTAGGAGTATTAATACACGAAATAATTGGTCTCAGAGCAATAACTGGTTTATGGATTTTAGGTAAACCATAGAACCTAGCAGGTATGCTATTATAATTATATAATTTTTTTCCTTGAATATCAGGAATATATTTGTTTTTTACCAAATTCTTAATCAGTTGATTAGCTCTATTTTGCAATGTAAGTGTAGGATCCCTTAGCAATAATCTGTAATAGTTTTGGTCACTCAGTATGGTGTAAGATAAATTCATATATTGTTCCCTGTCTATAGCTACTGTAACATTGCCCTTATCAGATTGTAAATATATGAATATATGAATTTATCTTACACCATACTGAGTGACCAAAACTATTACAGATTATTGCTAAGGGATCCTACACTTACATTGCAAAATAGAGCTAATCAACTGATTAAGAATTTGGTAAAAAACAAATATATTCCTGATATTCAAGGAAAAAAATTATATAATTATAATAGCATACCTGCTAGGTTCTATGGTTTACCTAAAATCCATAAACCAGTTATTGCTCTGAGACCAATTATTTCGTGTATTAATACTCCTACATCGAAACTCTCAATATTTGTGGCTGATATTCTTGCTAAATCTGTTGACAACATCAATAATAGATATTATGTCAAAGACTCGTTTGAGTTTGTTTCCTTTATTAATGAATTTCATTTGCCACAAGGTTATGTGTTGGTTAGTTTAGACGTTATATCACTTTACAGTAACATACCAGTTGAATTGGCAGTGGAATGCATTGAACATAATTGGCATTCTATATCATTACACACAACAATTCCTAAGAGTGAGTTTATCATTATTGTCCGGTTTTTGTTTTCCTCTAATTATTTTTTGTTTGATAATAAATTTTATAGTCAGATTTTTGGGTCACCTATGGGGTCGAATTTAAGCCCTATTGTTGCTAGAATTGTAATGGACCTTGTTCTTGACAGAATTTTGGAGACCCTTCCTTTCAATATACCATTTATTAAGAAATATGTTGATGACATAATCTGTTCAGTTCCAAGAGACCAAGTTCAATATACACTAAACAAGTTCAACGAATATAATGAACATATTAAGTTCACAATTGAAGAGGAAACAGATAATGCTGTCCCGTTCCTGGACACAAAGGTTATTAGAACTGTGGATAATATAATAATCGTCGATTGGTATAGAAAACCAATGAGTTCTGGCAGATATTTGAACTACCTATCGAGTCATCCATTAAGACAAAAAATTAATTTAATTTTGGGTATGAAAGAAAGGGTTTCCAGGATTTCTCATGCGTCACTAGTTGCTGGTAATATAAAAAAAAATTATATCAGTTATTAATCGATAATGGCTATCCACGCATTTTGCTCAATAAACTTTTATATAATACAGCACAGCGTCCTCAAATAGTAAACGTTATGAGGCCTAACAATGTTTCGGTCAGTAGTGAACTCATTGGGAGGAAATATGTATCAATTCCTTCAATTCCTGAAGTTACAAGGCAATTGGTTATGTTACTGAAGAGTGAAGAATTTAGTTTTGCAATTAAGAATCAATTCAGTGTTAAATTGTTGTTCTCATCAGTGAAAGACAAGATCGATAAAGATAAACTTAGTGGTGTGGTGTATAGCATTCCTTGTCATGGTTGTGAATTATCATATATTGGTCAGACGTCTCAGCAATTAAAAAAGAGAATTAGCCAACATAAAAGTGATATAAGAAACCCAAAGAAGGTGTGTGCACTGGCTGAACATTGCAGAGTTACAAGCCATAACATGGACTATGGATCTGCAAAAATTTTAGAATTTGAGAGTAATTTAGATAAGAGATCATTTTTGGAGATGTATCATATAAAACGTTGCCCGGATTCAATGAATTCGAGGAAAGATATAGAGCACATTAGTAGTATTTATTCCTTTTTAATAGCATATGACGTCACGAATTGCAATGAAAGTTCTGTGGATTGATTATTAAGGTCAGGATAAGAAGAAGAAGAACATTTGTGTCACTTTATTTCATTTTAATTTTATAACTTAGGTTGTCAACTTGTTGTTTGAGCATTCTGTGATTGCTTCATTCTCTTGGTACCACGATGTTGTGTTTGTTGAATATTCGTAATAATTGTTTTTCGAAGAAATCATGGTTGACTTAATTTAAATAAATTCATATAATGTAGTACAGTTTAATAATGTTATGGTTTGTCACATCAGTTTTGTGTTTTTTCTGTTTTTTGAGATGTTAGCTTATTTTGTAACCTCAAACATTCGGTGAGTCTTGCTTGTTTTGAGACCGCTCGTGTTGCTAATTATTAACTTATTATTGTAGAGTCCTGATGAAGGCTTAAATTAGAAGCCGAAACGTTGACAAAGAATATAAGAGTACACTTTTACCAGCCTTTAATTCATCCGTTTAACCCGTTAACCTATTTGATGTATCACGACCGGAGTTATTCTTTCTGATGTCTATATATATATATATATATATATATATATATATATATATATATATATATATATATATATATATATATATATATATATATATATATATATATATATATATATATATATATATATATATATATATATATATATATATATATACCTACATATATATAGGGTTGTAGGTAAGGCAAAAAAGTGAGATCTTCTATAGAAAGACACCTATATTTTGGTACAATATCTGCACCATCTTCAGGGTCCGAAAAACAATATATTAGAGTACATAGCCTATTCGTAACATGTCGCAATGACTTACAGCTATATGATAAAAATTTGAACACAAACAAGCAACCAACCAACATTCTCTTCTATGTAACAACATCAATTTTAATCGAAAAATGACGTCAGCACACTCTCCAGTACATCAAATAAGCAATGTCTCAAAGTGAGGTTACCTCCTCACATAGAACTGAGTTGTCATAATGAATACACGAGGTGTATTTTCTTTAATAGTGACGCATAGGATTCCAGAGTAAAGTAACTTAGTTTTTAAAAATACTTGACATACTCACGATAGCGCACTCCATAACCACTTGATGAGATTTCGTGATATTCAACGATCAAATCATGTATAATATAACAGATAACCATAGTCAACTTCATATACTTATGACATAAAGTTAAAAAGAAAAATTCTTCAATAACTTGAAATGATTGAACAAACTTCCAAGGAAACGGGTTATATATATTTCGCCACGTGTAATCACTTATATGTTATAATATGGAATTGATTATGGTCACCTAGTATATTATGCATGAATTGATTGTTGAATATAGCCAATATCGAAAAAATTATTCACCGAGCGCGTTCTCGCGAGCATGACCAGAATCTTCAAACTCTTCTCTTTCTCGTGTTTCATGAAACTTTTTAAGAGTAGCACCGATGGTCTTCTTTTCTGACTCACTTTGTATTCGAATAAAGCTACTAACGAATTTTTCTTTATGCAGCTCGAGTCGTAGGATTACTCTCTTTTACTCTAATTATTTTGGTAATAATAATTATGGATTTGTATATGTATATGTATATATATATATATATATATATATATGTATATATATATGTATATATATATATATATATATATATATATATATATATATATATATATATATATATATATATATATATATATTTATGTATATGGAAGCAGCCGTTGACACGTGTTTCGGACTCTTTGGTCCTCATCAGAACGGCGTAGCCAAGCATTGGATTGAAAACTTGGAGATGAAAATAGCAACAACAAACGAAATCTCCTGTTACGGTGGATACGCCGTTCTGATGAGGACCAAAGAGTCCGAAACACGTGTCAACAGCTGCTTCCATATAAGCGGGCTATACCGATAATTCTGCTATATATATATATATATATATATATATATATATAAATATATATATATATATATATATATATATATATATATACCTATATATTTAAAGTCTTTTTTTAGCAGTTACAGGCCATTTGAATTAGAAAAACAACTTTATTGAAAGGTTTACGTTTCGTCATGAGATTCTTGACTTTCGAAGTATTTTCGGTACACCAATGAATGTCATGAATTTCATGTTTTCTGAAACGAATGGCTTATTTTTGCTAAAAAAATGTAAGTGAAAATGAATATATATATATATATATATATATATATATATTTGAATATATATATATATATATATATATATATATATATATATATATATATTATATATATATATATATATATATATATATATATATATATATATATATATATATATATATATATATATATATATATATATATATATATATATATATATATATATATATATATATATATATATATATTTACATGGGATGGACCTTCAGCCATTCTAAAGAAGATGACGCAAGATTGCATCATACGCAACACGTCAATGCCGTCTCAGCAGTGGTACCGAGCTTATATAAGACCATGTAGAGGCATTAGTAGTTTAAGTTTTTACTAGCATAATTGTATCTTATAAGTTGTAAAAATAAAGATTGTTTTCAAAAAGAATTTCAGTGTTCACAAAAACATAAATGGCGACGAGGATGGGATATTCTTATTAGTGCGGCGATTAAGTCCTAAAACAAGTGAAATATTATCGGTCATATTTGGGCAACCAAACTAAGTGAATTTCATTCAATTCTTGGAGGAATATCCGAACAGAACACATAAGCTTGCTCTGCATACACAGAGGTGCGAACAGAAAAAGAAGTACTACCCCGTATCTTAGCAACCAACCACTGAGGAGAAATTCGAACACGCGGCATATTGAGGCCTAGCAAACCCGATCCTGTCTGGAGCAATCTAGCAACTGTAAGTACAAGTGCTAAACTTCCTAGTTTTTCAAAGTTCTCTAGTTACCCAGAACATAGTTTCTCTACACCAAAATAGGTGATAGCAGGTCACAAAACAAAACAAAACGAAACAAACAGGCAAACAAGGCAAAGCAAAATTGATCCTTTAGCAAAGGCATTTTCTAATTTAGAATTAGAAAAGAAAAGGAAATCAAAAGTGACAACGCCACAAGCCGCAACAGGTGTAAATCCAATAGATTTAGCATCAAAATTTAGAGCTCTCTTACCGCAATTTGATGGAGATTGCAAAAAGTTAAATTCATTCATTAAGAGTTGTCAGCAATTCTTAGCGCAATTTGAATCAGGAGATAATATCGTCAAAACATATTGTTTAGCAATTATCAGAAACAAATTGACCCACAAAGCTGCAGATGAATTATATTCATCTGACATACCAGATAATTGGAATTCTTTAAAAGATTTTCTTATCACGAAAATCGGAGACAGAGTAAACCTTGACGTACTTAAGAACGAATTACAATTTTTAAGAAAGTTATATAATGAAACCATATTCAATTTCATTGATAGGATTAAAACCTACAAAATACGCATCAATTACAGAATAGACTCTGAAGTAACTTTAGACCCACATCTCAAGTTATTACACAAACAATTAGTCGGTGGACTATCTAAAAATGTTTCAATGAATAATATTCCCATAGACTTACAAACTTCTATGTTGACCACAAATAATCTTAATTTTGGCTTAGCTGTTCAAATGGTAGAAAATAATACCATACAGAAAGATCAATTAGATATGATCAGTCACCAATGTAAAAATCAAAGTAAAATTCAAGCTCAGAATAATACTAGAGTTTTTGATAGAAATTTTCCTTCACAACCAGTAAATATCGTAAGAAAAGAAAATGTACCACAGACAAAATTTTACACAAATAAGCAAACATTTGGAAATACTCCAAATCAACATAATGTTTTTAGACCACGAAACGAAAAACCATCGTATCAACCAACCCCGATGTCCACACAGACACATCGAAATTACCCAGAAAAACGTGAATTTGCCATGTCATCCCAAACTAACCAAAAGCCAAATGCAAGAATGAAAAAATCACATAATTATTTTCAATCTAGTAGACATCCACCAAATTTCGTATCGGAAGAATTAACTAATATTCAAGACATACATCAAGTAGATGAAACGCCAGAATTTTCAGATAACGAGACTAACGAAATTTATGAACAATCAGATAATGAACAAAATTACGTTGAACTAAATAGCATTAATAATAGATTAACAAATTTACCCTATATAATGTTAGAAAATCCCAAACGCAAAATCTTAATTGACAGCGGTTGTTCAGTCTGTCTTATCGATCCAAGCATAGCATATGAATATTTTCCAAACAAAATTTATTTAGAAGATACATGTCTCAATACAGTACATGGTTCAGACACCAGTAATGAAACAGTAAGCATGCCTTTAAATGATTTCGGAATAGATAAAGATCATCCCTTTGTTTTATACAAATTCCATACATTGTATGACGGATTAATAGGAGCTGAATTTTTAAAAGAACAGGATTTTATTATTAATTTAAGAAAACGTCTCTTGATAGGAGAACACTGCCGACATCCTATATATTTTCAAAAAGTAAATGAATATCCTATAGATACAAAACATAAAACACCTAAAATACGTAATCAACTAATGTAATTCAAAAAAGGTGCTAATGATAATGCATATGCCTTATCACGTATTAGAATCCAAGAAAATGACCTAAATATGATAGATGATGACATTTATTCTTTAATACCTCAAGTTGACGGTGAAGGCTTAGAAAACAATAAAAAGCAATAATTAGAAGAATTCGAGAAATTAACCTCGGAAGAAAATCAAGTGGAATTGACACGAATGAAGTGGATACATCAAAAATTCATAGTAAACAAGAAAATCCAATTTTAGAGATTCCTTATACAGAGCGTTCTTTAAATTGCGTCAGTAATCAAATTATCTTCACGCCAACCACAAAACAATATTATACTATAAGGAGCAAACCGTTCAATAATCGAACACGATATACCGTAGCAATTTCAAACGGAGACGACTTCATTAAATTCATTAAAGAATATTTAAAGCCACGAACGAAGTATTGCATTCATTTTAAACATCAAAATTTAGGAAAAGCATATATTCAAGTATTACAAACAAATTTCAAAGCGAAAAGTTTTAATTTGAAGATAATTAACACATTTTTGGAAGTCGTGTACGAAGAAGCTAAACAGCAAGAAAAATTAGAGTTATATCATGTTTCTGAATCAGGAAATAGAGGAATAAATGAAAACGTTCAAGCGATCAAGAAAAAATATTATTGGCCAAAATTAGAAGAGTCAGTACAACATAATATTGATTCATGCGAAATTTGCCAAATTAATGAATATGAGCGTACCCCTAACAAGTTAATATTAAAAAATAATCCTATAGGTGAAAAACCATTCGCACATCTTTATATAGATACCTTCACATTTGAAAGATGTACATGTTTGACCGTGATTGATTCATTTTCTAAATTCGCTCAATGCTATCCATTAATTAATAAAACAGCAAGTGAAATCATGAATAAATTAATACATTTCATGAGTGACCATGGAATGCCCGAGAAAATAACATGCGACAACGGAACCGAATTAAAAAATAAAATTTTGCAAGAATTCGCGGAAACCCATAAAATTTCGATGCATTATATTACAAATTATAATCCAAATTCGAACGCCTTAATTGAAAGATTCCATTCAACACTCATCGAAAAATTACGTTGTTTATCAAAAGAAAAATTACCCTTGACAATGAGAATAACACGAGCTATTTTATCGTATAATAATTCTATTCATTCATCTTTAAATTATAAGCCTATGCAAATAATCAAAGGAGATTTGCATTACTCTTCACCATTAGAGAAGACGCGAGAAGAAAATATTGCGGACTTCATAAAAGATTATCAGCAAAACATGTTAGAGATCACCCAACTCGTAATTGAATCCAAAGACAAAGCTATCGAACGCAATCAGAAACTTAATGCGAATAGAGATCCCGATAAGCACATTGACGAAAATAAAAGTGTTTATTTGAAATTACCAACACAATCTAAAATGGATCTTTTGTTTAGGAAGACGCCAATTAATATAATAAGCAACATCAAGGTTACAAACCCGCAAACTAAGCATATGTATCACAAATCGAGAATAAAGCAACGCAAATGCTAATCTTTAATTATTATCTGAGACAACATATTCAAGTGGATATTCGTACTTTACCTACCATATCTATTATCTCTAGAAGTAAATGAAGTGAGACACAATTTGATACCAATACATCTAGGAAAGACTTACGTTACGACGCACGCTAGACATTTAATATATGATATTTCAAGAATCCCAGAATTATTACAATTGCAAAATGAATCTTTTACTCAAATAAATAAAGATGGAATAACTGCGGCTGTCACTCACTATAATAAATTAGTATTGAGAGCCATTAAGAGAAATAACGACACTTATAATAGTGTGATATATTAAAATAGGTATAAAAGAGGACTTATAAATATGGGCGGAACAATTTCCAAATTTCTATTCGGCACGTTAGATGCGGACGATGAAGAAACATATAAAAATTATTTCAAAGCTTTACAAACAAATGAAAAAATTATTCAAATTAATCAAAACAAAGTATTGCACATTGTAAGCAACATGCAGAAACGGTATGTTGACACAATAATCACCTAATAGAAAAAAATGCAAGAGTCAATAAAAAATAACCACAAACTTACAAGTTTGCATTTAAATATTCTGCAATCACAAGAAATCGAAATGATTTTAACAAAATTAGAAAATGCTATTAGTTTTGGAAGACTTCATCTTCTACATGAAAACATAATTCCATTACGTAATTTCACACAAATATTAGAAAAAAGTAATTGGAAACCTTTCAAGCACATGACTGATTACTATACAGTTTGTCCTACCAAAGTAATAATCAAAAATGATCAGATAATATTTTTAGTATCTGTACCAATAATAGAATTCACAGAATATGACCTCTATCATTTACACAATCTACCATTCCAAAATACCTATATTCCATTAATACAACCTTATGCACTTGTATTTAACGAAACCATGAAATGAGAAACACAAGAAGAATACCCTATAGAAGATTTCTTTATTACGAAACAAGAAGACTTGGCAGTACCAAATATCTTGAATTACTAATGAAGAATTTAGAAGAAAATTGCACACGAATGCAGACCACAATGCTTCCAGATTTATACCTGTTAGAGGATAACTCGATAATTAGCCAAAATAACACATGGATCTTCGAACATTGTGAAGAAGCTACAAGAAGAATTAAAGTACCATTATTAAGCAGAGTGAAAAGTTCCTGCATGATATCCAATAAAATGAAAAATATTTATCCTAAGATGACCATCGAACTCAAGCAGACCATCGACCTACAACCAATCGATTTTCCACTCATTAAGGAAAATAAAGAAAATAAAATGAAGAAAGAAGAAATTCCACCATTAGAAGACCTATATCAATGGGCACCACATCCAACGACAATAGTACTATCTACAGTGATGTTGCTGCTAATATGTACTATTGCATTTATTGCGGTACTCCTATATGTATTTAAGGAGTATTTATTACCCTCTAAGAAATTTATTATACCCTCAGCCACGGTTACTGAAAAAGGGGAGGATTTACATGGGATGGACCTTCAGCCATTCTAAAGAAGATGACGCAAGATTGCATCATGCGCAACACGTCAATGCCGACTCAGCAGTGGTACCGAGCTTATATAAGACCATGAAGAGGCATTAGAAGTTAGTGTCGACAGTGCGCGAAAAGTCAATCCGCTCCGAAAAACCGAGTGCGGTTCGGTTAGTGCGCGAAACGTCAGCAAATGCATCTATCGTCAAACCATTTTTATAAATTATATATAATAAAGTTAAGAATATCAGTACATTGCGTGGGTAAAGGTTTTCTGTGGTTTCCCTTACCATCAAATGTCAGTTGAAATATATTGACCTTGGACCGAATGGCACGTTATTAGCAAAAAAGTCGGCCGCAGCCGCATTCCCCGATAGGAAAATTAGGATTTTTATTAATATTGTAAATGTTAGAGAATTAATTAAGTAAAGCCAGGGTTGAAGAAGGTTGCAAAACCTCATAACTTCCCACAATAAAATATTTAGCTAGATAACAAAAATGTACCCCATCCCCCCAGAAATCTTGAATAAACGTATTTTCATTCATTCATTCATTAGAAGTTTAAGTTTACCAGCATAATTGTATCTTATAAGTTGTAAAAATAAAGATTGTTTTTAAAAAGAATTTCAGTGTTCACAAAAACATAAATATATATATATATATATATATATATATATATATATATATATATATATATATATATATATATATATATATATATATATATATATATATATATATATATATATATATATATATATATTTATGTTTTTGTGAACACTGAAATTCTTTTTAAAAACAATCTTTATTGATATTTATAAAAATATCATTAACTTCATTCATTTACATTTTTATAAAGGTAAGCAAAATGAATGTTTTGATTTTAATTCGAATGGTAGGTATCTTCAGTGAAAAACGAAATCTTAATAACAAGACAACTATATATAATAATAAGTGTCCATGAATAACAGATATAGACAGTTATTTCTGTCGGAAGATAGTTAATTCCTACTTTATATTCAGTGCTATAATCACCGAACGAATAGTAAAATGAGGTAATCTCCATAATTTTCAGAGTGTTCGTTGGCGCGAATTACAATTATAAAAGGAATAAACGAACCCTTTGATAAAGACCCTTATTCTACCATGTTCATGTCCTAATTATGATCGATATACATTCATCAAAACACTCATTGATATTGGTCGCTGTATTTGGATTTCAAATATTGAATCGATAATAAATTTTCAATGGTTGTGAAATATTGCGAAAAACAAACATCCTAATTATTCAATAAGTGAAGTAAGGATGTATCATATTGTATGAACAAGTGAAACATAAAAACCCAAATTTTTTGAAATAGCGTACAGATTATTCAACACGCATTTATACCTATATCAATCGAAAAAATACATTTAAGGGTTGAGCCAATTTATAGATATAATTCCATATCTAGTTGAGCTATAGAACATAAAACGTGGAAGAATTGTATTGAATAATCAATATTTCTATAATTTGTTTACTGAAATCCAGGGTAAGTCTTCTTCTTCAAATTAGTAAGAATATTTGCGATTTTCTAATGAAAGTAAAAACCCGAAAACATTACTCAGTATAATGAAAATATAGAGATGATCAACAATAAATAAAAACTTATCAAAGGAATCATTCTGTGGCGTGAGACAAAAATATCTGAAAAAAAGTTTCTTGCAATTTCTGGAAATGAAGTAACATTTCAGTTTCAAAATAAAATACTCCAACTGTGTTATGATCTCATCACAAAATACTGTTAAAACTACATAATAATTGAATTATATTTCAGGTAAAGTAGGTAAAGTAACGTGATCCAATTAAATCGATATCATGACGGAATATTCAGAGGATAATTTAGATTTGCAAGAGCGTGCAGTTACAAATCTCCTACGAATGAATGAAGTTGAATGTAAATTACTGAAAGTACAGAACTAAAAAGGTTTTAACGATCAGCATATATCTAAGAAAATTGCTTCAAATAATATATCTTCAAGTGGTAGTCCCATCTCCCAGATTTTGGAGACAAATTTAATCTCTAATAGAGAATGAGGAATGAAAAATTACGAATATTCGAAGAAATCATTGAAAACTAAAGTAAAAGATGTATAAGAAGAATACTTTAGGTGAAAATACGTAGCTAAATTTGATCAATTACCAAAAACTACTATTGCAACATAGTACTTTTGACGAAAAATTATTTGCTTATTAACACCCCATTTCCTCCCCTTTCCCTGAACGAAATTGGCTCGAAATTATCTGTACTGTTTTCTTATAGATACCTACCTGTATACCAAATTTGATGTTAATAGCTCAATTCCTTCAAAATTATTTATGGAACTAACCGACTGATCTACTGACAGAAATTGTTTTTACTCATATCAGTTTTTCTATGCATTTTGGGGCATTTTATGCATTATCTGTATAACTTAGCTAACAAACAAATTTTGAAACGTTAAGTACTATACTTAATATCACGTTGAGATGTGGAAGTAATAAGTTATAGTTTTTTATACTACAAGGGATGAAAAGGATACTGCTCAAGAACACTTGCCTCCCGAGTGTATTATATTTTCACTACTCCCTATACTACTCTGTGAGTACTATATTATGAAACTAATTTCAGAAAAGAAAGTACTATTTACCTTCCTAGGGAGGTAAGTTGAATACTCTGTGTGTATGACAGATACGAAATCCTATTGTCCATTCACAGGATCGACTGACTTTCAAACACATTTTTCATCAATGTCAGTTGAATTACCCAAATTATATAATTCAAAATTATTCTGGTGTAATGGAATGAAAAAAATATAATACATAACTTTGGTGGCAAGTGTTCTTGACCAGTCTCGCATTATTTTGCTAACCGCCGCTACGCTCTGGCTCAAACGAAGTTCTTTGTTCATGACTGGTAGTATAAATAGTTATTTTCTACTCTAGTTCTCTCAAATTGAAACAAATGTTTTCAGATTATATAATCAGTAGTAATACTGTAAGTACTTCAAAATAATCAGGTAATACATCGATAACTTGTTGCATAATTACAAAGAGTGTCAGTTTGACAGTTATTCTGTCAAACTGACACGATTTGTAATTATGCAGGAAGTTTGAGATGTATAACCGTATTTATGTTGAAGTACGCATTGTATTTGATACGATTATTTGTTGAGTATATAAGCAAAAATCTCCGATTCGACTCATTCCTGAACAGTTATTGATAAACGTGAAAATTTGACGGTGCTGTTAGTTTTCGATTGGTAGAGCTACTCTATGTATAATCAGGTATTATCGAAATTATACAAGGTAACTTAACTGAATTGGTTGTTCTGATTGGTTGAAAATCATACGAAAAAAATTATCAGTTATAATATCACAAGTGTCGAAAATAATCGATTATACTTCCGAGTCACGAGACGTATTTTGCGATGTTTTAAGAATATACGTCGAGTAAGAGGTCCGTATAACGATTTCTTTCGTTTACTGGAGTTGGTATTCGTTAGGATTATATAACGAATAATCAACCCCACCAGAAGTACAAAGTGTTGTATACTGAAAAATTGAACGAAACTTAACCAAATTTAATTATTAATTTTTTTTGACAGACGTCAAAAAATCGTCAATATGAAAACATTCACGTATTGACAAGAGGAATAATACAGCACGACTATATTGCCTCCGAAAAACACATAAACACGCTATACATTTTTGACCTATCGTTAGTGGTCACTGATTGATATGACCACTTTATTTCAACAAAGATCAAAAACTCCTTGGAGTTTGTAGAATTTTCCAGGGCTTGTCATATTGCCCCCAGTATACATCCTTGTGCCTTTGGATGTTATTTCTTTTTTTACAAATAGAACCGTCGAAAAGGTCAGTAAGAAAAAATAGCAACTGATTTCTGCATCTACAAAGTTAGATAGGACAAAATTTTTGCAGCTGGTCGATTTCCTTTTCGAAGCAAGCTATTTTAAATTCGATGATAAAACTTACCAACAAATAAAGGGCACAGCTGTGGGAGGTATTGCCAGTCCCATTTTGACAGCATTTGTGATGGAAGACTTGATCAACATAATTTAGGAAAGAATACCTTTTGTGATGCCATTCATTTAGTTCTATGTTGATAATACATATAATCACGGCAATCCCGGAGGATCAAACAATAGAGATTCAAACTCACTTTAATGATTATGATGAAATGATCCAGTTCACTGAAGAAGACGAAATAGAAAGTTCATTACCATTTCCAAATATCAAATCATGAAAACTATAATTGTTGATCATACTCAATTTCATATATTACATAAAGAGAAAAAGGAAAATTCTACAATAATTAAAAAAATTATCGAACAACTTTCCCACGGAGCTGGTTATACGTATTCCGCAACGCGAATTCTACATTCACAATCCAACGATGAATTATAGAAAACGTCAAGCCACCCCGATTCAAAATCTGCATACAGCTGTTTCGATCTTATTAGATCTCATCAGTGCAGCTTACTTTACTCGGATTGAATTAACGAATTTCTAATTTTTCCTCAATACAAATTATTGTCAGTAACACTGTCTGGATAACAACCCAGAGCGCCCTCCACCACCTTGGTGAAAAGTTGTTCGATAAGTTTTTAAATTATTGAAGAATTTTCCGTTTTCACTTCATGTTATGTGTGAAATTGACTATGTTTAAAAGTATGTTTTTCATGATTTCATTGTTGTATTTTGCGAGTATCGCTGCTAGTATGTACAAAGCGCACTCTCCTGGGTATATCGAGATTTTTGAAAATAGTATGTTAGTATGCTTTGAAATCAAATACACTGACACAAAGTAGATATTTTCATGTCATGTAGTACGTATTCTTGCCACAGAATTCTGAATTTTCGATCTAAGCGGTGAATTGTTTCCAATATCGTTGGTGGAAGGCGCTCTAGTTTGTTATTCAGACAAGATGTGTATTGGGGAGCAATTAGAAATTTGTTAGTTCACTCCGAGTTAAATAAACTACACTGATGAGATATAATAACATCGAAACACCTGTATGCAGATTTCGAGTCAGGGTGACTTGACATTTTCTATAATTCATCGTTGGATTGTGAATGTAGAGTTCACGCTGCAGAATACGTATAGTCCAAGCAACAGAGCACAATATAAGTCGTTTTTTGACATCGATTCCATCTGAAAACCAACTATGCCATCGTGAGCAGGGTAATTCATAGATTAATTGTGTTATGTTTTGGACACGCAAATACCATTATTTATTGTGATGAACAAAACTAAATTTGAATTTACTACGTTTATTATCACAAAATATTTTGAAAAATTTAACACTGCGATTGCAATTTCGGTCACTAGACCATCATCGGGCAGATTGAGTTAAGAACTGAATACAGAAATAATGATTTGCGCCTACGGGTGGGAAAGAATTATTGCAGGTACTTAAATAATTCCCACCCGTAGGCGCAAATCATTATTTCTGTATTCAGTTCTTAACTCAATCTGCCCGATGATGGTCTAGTGACCGAAATTGCAATCGCAGTGTTAAATTTTTCAAAATGTTTTGTGATAATAAACGTAGTAAATTCAAATTTAGTTTTGTTCATCATGTTAAATTATCACGTAGTAACGACGGATTCCATCAACCATTATTTATTTTTTTATGAACAATTTTAATAAAAAAATCGTACTTTTATTACTTTTTCATTTATAACTAATAAACTAATGGAGTAATCTGAATAGTGTCAATAGCAAATTTGTAGATAATTAAATTACAAAGAGTATGAGACCTCGCCCGACTTAATCGGATGATTAGTAACGAAGATAACAATTGATAGCCAAAGAATTTTTTATTTATTTATTAATTCAATAATTTCGTTAATTTACAGGTCTCTGCTCTTGCAAAAAGGTTGCAATGTTTAATTACTTAAAGTTAGTGAAAAGAACGAACGCTGTACGATAATTGTTGTTAACGTAATTGCAATTTTATGTATTTAACAGGACTAATTGTAAAATAGCTACTATCGACTGAGGTACTCGGATTTCAATTTTGAAAAAAGATTGATTAACTAGACGTAAAGTGCAATAAAACGGTCATCTCGGATTTTTAAATAAATTTTGCAAAGTTAGTTGAAAAAGGGCACAAAAATGGCTCCGAACGGCCGACCCTACGAATATGGTGCAGTAGTAACGTCGGCGCGCCGCGAGATTGTATTACTATTAAGCGTTCTCATCTTCACCTTCTTCCCCCACTACTGCACCATATTCGTCCGGTCGGCCATTCGGAGCCATTTTTGCGCCCTTTTTTAACTAACTTTGCAAAATTTATTTAAAAATCCGAGATGAACGTTTCATTGCACTTTACGTCTAGTTAATTAATCTTTTTTCAAAATTGAAATCCGAGTACCTCAGTCGATAGTAGCTATTTTACAATTAGTCCTGTTAAATACATAAAATTGCAATTACGTTAACAATAATTATCGTACAGCGTTCGTTCTTTTTACTAGCTTCAAGTAATTAAACATTGCAACCTTTTTGTTGCTATCTTTGGCTATCAATTGTTATCTTCGTTACTAATCATCCGATTAAGTCGGGCGAGGTCTCATACTCTTCGTAATTAAATTATCTACAAATTTGCTATTGACACTATCCAGATTACTCCATCAGTTTATTAGTTATAAATGGAAAAGTAATAAAAGTACGATTTTTTTGTTAAAATTGTTCATAAAAAAATAAATAATGGTATTTGCGTGTCCAAAACATAACACAATTAATCTATGAATTACCCAGCTCACGATGGAATAGTTGGTTTTCAGATGGAATCGATGTCAAAAAAAAATACCTATTGCTTAGACTAGTATAACTAGCTTCCTTGGAAAGCTGTTCGATGAATTTATTGAAGATTTTATGTAATTTATTTCAAGATATCATAATGACACGAACACAGTGACAGAAACTTGAAACCAATTGGTATGTAAAACCTACAAATTCAGTTAGAGAAAGTCACTTAAATTATGGATAATAACAACAACTCCAAATCACACACAAAAAATTTATCCATGAGCTTCTTCAAAAGATCACACCAGATATTACTGAAGAGATAGAAAATCTTAAAACACTAATAGTGAAAAAGTATTACAAAATACCGCACTTTCCAGAACTCTCACAAAAAACATAGAAAAGCTTTAAAAATTGAAAATAGTGAATAAGTCTTTTATAATATGAAGACTGTGAATAATCTATACAGTAACATGAAAGAAAAAGTTCACAAAACGCAAAATTCTAGTATACTATAGAGTATCCCTTTTCTTGACTGGCTATCGATATATGTAGGACAGATAAAACAGTATTTAGAGAATAGCATCGAACAACACAAAAATGAACGATGTAAACAATGAAGACAAGAATGCTCCATCCGCCCATTTTTTAATATTGACCGTTGATTCAATTTCGAAGATGTTTAAGTATATGAAACGACTATACCCCTGCACAAGTTTGAAAATACCGAAGTATTTACTGAATTTTTCCAAATTTTGCCAGTTTTCTACCTCAGAAACAACCCCACATACCAAATTTCAGCTTATTTGGTCTGATGAGTGCCGCTGAAGATTCCAATATGTATTCATCAGACATCAAGAGACCTCAAACATCGTGGCCCAGGAGGTCTAAAATGGATTTAAAAACTCCCGCAGATCACTGTTGACTTTCAATTCAGTGCAATAGTCTATTATGTGAAAATACTGCTATAAATGTTAACAAATCTGGAAGAGAGAGTAAAGTAAAAATACTTATATTGATTCTATTTTTTGAGAAAAAAGGTGTCCCGATTTTTAGGAGTCTGGTGACGCGTCTCCATTTGCACCTGATCGGGACACCTAATGTCCCGATAAATCAATAAATTTATTATGAAAAATAAATGAATTACGCATTACATCACGATAGTGAATTAAAATTTTTTTCGAAATAACACAGTAATAGCTGCATGATAAAATGAAACCAAGATGCCTGTCATTTCTCCCTGCAGTGGAACGTGCTACCAAATATTTCGATATACTGAAACATCATTTTTATTATCATGATTTATATTCAAAAACAATGATCAACTGAACCGAAATTAGTGGAACACATAGCAAATACTTCCTCCATATAAGTCAGTTATATGAAGTTCAAACTTCACAAATTCATGAAAGGGAATACTTGAAACATCAACATCACTGACTAATGAAGTGAAACAGAATCATATTCTGTATCTAGTCTTTGAAATTATTTATTTTGAAGTAATAAAGCTGTTTCATTTATATGGAATAATGAGTAGAATCAAAATATTCTATTTGACATAGTTAAGCCCATTGTAGGAATTTCATTGTATTCAGAGACAATATTCTTTCAGACATTTTCTATAGTTTTTCACCATTTATTCTCCTTAGAAATACTAAATGCAACAGATTTAAATAATTTTGTTTATTTTTGTGGTCATTTTGTAGCTCAAACAATATTAAAATCATGAATTATAATTCCATATATTATTCATATAACTTCCGAGTTGAACAGAATTTTTTTTATCACTTTGTAATTAATCAAGTTTTTTTATATTTAGTAACATTTTTGGAATAGTTCATGGTACATAAATTCAGTAGACTGTGAAATACATGATATTCTATTTGAACATAAAGAATCGATTACATTTGTAACTATTTAATCAATTTCTAAGAACATGAGCATCTTGAAGAACTTAGAGAAACAAATATCCATAAAAATATAAGCAACGTTAAATTGCGACAATCTCATCTCCGTTAGCTTCATTCGAAGTCCATATTCCATTCAAACTTTGTTTTTCCACCGACAAAAAACCGGATGCATTTGCAACAATTAAAATAATTGTTCACCAGTCAAAATTACCGCCTACTATCATATTGGAAGAAGAGAAATACTTTAGAGAAGATTCGCATAAATACTACAAAGAGTGTTAATTTCAGATCAGATACAGAACACCTGAGTGAATTATACAATAGTATTCTGATAAAATATGAACACTTGAAGATTGAATCAATAAAAAATAATAGATTGGATGATGAACATTTATGATTACATGGTTGATGTCTTCTTATTGTGGTTGTATATACTAAGTTGAACTGTTGAAGAAAAAGAAAAAATATATATAAAATAAAGATTAATATTGAGTGAGTGCCAAATGGTCATAGCAAATGGT
>JARQZK010003637.1:765000-770000 GCA_030704885.1 Cynegetis impunctata
TTTGATATAATCTTGCCTAAACATTCCAAAACTCAAATCATCAAAATAAACTATCAAATTTTTCAATCATAAAAACATCAATCAAAATTGTTTTACAGGAAGATCATACAATTAAATTGGGTAAAGTATATGCGGCAGCATATATAAATAACAAAGTAGAAGATCTACTCAACATATTGAGCAAATACGCCCCAAGAAAATATAAAACTATAACCCTTCCTTGGATAACGGATACATTGAAAATATTAATTAAGCTACGTAAAAGATTTTTTGGGCACCGCAAGAAAGCTTAACTTGACATGTAATAAAAACACACAGAAATAACGGAAGATAATAAAAATTCTTATGAAATACACAGATATTTTCAAGAAACGGAAAATCTATCAGGCACAACCGACACGATTACATATTATAACTTCAATAAGGTGATAATGAAAGATTCTTTAGAATCTACACTCATCAGTGAAGACAAATTATTGAAAATTATAAACATTATTCAATCTAATGCAATTGGCAACGATAGTTTCTCAATTGAAGATATTAAAATCTCACTACCCTTTTCTATAACACCTATTATAAATGTTATAAATTCATGAATTTTATCAAAAACTATTTCATCAATCTAAAAAATAGATAATAGATAAAACTGAAAATCCCAAAGATTATAAGCATCTTAGGCAAATCAGTGTGTTGCCGGCCATGTCGAAATTATTTGAGAAGCATATGTACAATCAGTTGATTAGCTTTTTGGATAAATAAATATATATATATATATATATATATATATATATATATATATATATATATATATATATACAGGGTGTCCCACCGGGAAAGAACGCGATCTGTATATGGAAAACTACACATAGGAAACTTTTGAAAATTTGACAGTATACTAATGTGGATAGGGGCAACTCGACTAAAATATTTTCAAGATAGTGACACTTCCGGTTATACCGGAAGTAGATACCAACTTGCTTATTTCAAATTGGATACCCTATATATTAATACATTTTTATATTCTACGCAAGATTCTAGGCAGATTTCATGTATTATGTCCTATACCTAAGTCTAAGTGTTTTTGACATATTTAGGTTTTTATGTCAAAAATGGCGATTGCAAGCCCTAATATAATTATAAATTGTTCCTATAAGGACTCCCGTACTACTTACTTTGGGGTGGATTCCTTATTGAAAAAGACTTGCTTTAATAGATTTTGTATAGTATTTGGATAACTAATCATACAGGGTGTTCGAAAAAAAAGATCTAAAATGAGATTGAGAAAACGGACAAAAATCAACTTTTTCAAATGGAAACCCCCCATTTTTCTTATTTTGTAGTATTTAGCATACAAAAAGAAGGTAACTTTTTATAAATTTATCTATACCTAAAATAATTAATATTTTTATATGGCGATTTTGCATTTAATCGTTAAACAATTAGATCTAAGATAGCCACGATCGTATTTGACATTTCAAATCATCGTAATGGCACCCCAGTTAAATCATACAAACGAAGTTTATTTAAACTTATTTATTATTTATGGACAATGTGATAAATTATTTCAAGGACATGTGATACATGTGCGACCCGATATCCTCATAAACAAAAACCATCACCAAATACTGTTAAACGAATTATAGAAAACTTCAAGAATTTTGGATCCGTAAGGGCATAAATGTACAAAAAGAAACCAGTTGTTAACAATGAAAATATTGAAATAGCAATTTTGGGATATTTTGAGGCATATCCAATAAAATCTTCAAGGCAGATAGCATTAGAATCAGGCTTATCTAAATCGTCAGTTCTAAGAATTTTACGGAAACACAAATATCATCCCTATGCTATCCATATTTTCATTAGTGCAGCATTTGAATGAAAATGATTTAGATAAGCCTTAAAAGTTTAAATAATTTTCGTTCATATAATTTAACCGGGGTGCCATTACGATGATTTGAAATGTCAAATACGATCGTGGCTATACTAGATCTAATTGTTCAACGATTAAATGCAAAATCGCCTTATAAAAATATTAAATTGGCAATATTTCGAAAACTTCAAATTTTAGGTATAGATAACTTTATACAAAGTTACCTTCTTTTTAAATGCTGAATACTACAAATCAAGAAAAATGGGGGAGGGGGTTTCTATTTGAAAAAATTGATTTTTGTCAGTTTTCCCAATCTCATTTTAGATCTTTTTTTTCGAACACCCTGTATGATTAGTTATCCAAATACTATACAAAATCTATTAAAGCAAGTCTTTTTCAATAAGGAATCCACCCCAAAGTAAGTAATACGGGAATCCTTATAGGAACAATTGATAATTATATTAGGGCTTGCAAACGTCATTTTTGATATAAAAACCTAAATATGTCAAAAACGCTTAGACTTAGGTATAGGACATAATACATGAAATCTGCCTAGAATCTTGCGTAGAATCTAAAAATGTATTAATATATATGGTATCCAATTTAAAATAAGCAAGTTGGTATCTACTTCCGGTATAACCGGAAGCGCCACCATCTTGAAAATATTTTAGTCGAGTTGCCCCTATCAACATTAGTATACTGTCAAATTTTCAAAAGTTTCCTATGTGGAGTTTTCCATATACAGATCGCGTTCTTTCCCGGTGGGACACCCTGTATATATATATATATATATATATATATATATATATATATATATATATAATATATATATATATAACTTTATGCAAACAAATCATAGCGATATCTATCCTAAACCCAGCAGATTGCCTTAGGCCAAACAGAAACGCCAACTGCCCCAGAAACTCAGGTCTCATTACACACATTTTTAGGATCTGTTTGATCTAATGTGTGATGAATATCGATTTCTGACGGATGGCATATGATTTATTTGCTTGATCTTCACACACACACACACACATATATATATATATATATATATATATATATATATATATATATATATATATATATATATATATAAAAATATATATATATATATATATATATATATATATATATATATACATATATAATAATAATAATAACTTATTGATTTTCCACATATACAAAATAGAAAGGAAAACAAGTCATTCAAAAAAAAAGAAAAATTTACATATTATTGTGTACACGATCCCTACATGACCCATAAAATTCATCAATATTTTATGGCTCAAGCTGTAAAAGAAAACGATAAAGAAACTTTCCGAACTTCACTTGATCAGACAAATTTTGAATATTAACTGGTAAACTATTAAATAGTTCAATACCCATATACACAGGGCCCTTTTCAGTTAAAGACAAAAAATGAACCGGAAAAATAAATCGATGCATTCTTCTAGTGTTATTTAAGTTTGAATGTCTACAAAAATAATGCTTGTTTTTATGCATGAACATCAGTATTTTATAAATGTACAATCCATAAACAGTTAAAATGTTATTTTGCTTGAAGTCACCTCGACATGATTATCTGAAACCTAGACGGAATATTACTCTCACGGCCAGCTTTTGCGTTCTCATAATCTGATGAGACCCTGAACTGCTTCCCCAAAAGATGATACCGTAACTCAATAGTGAGTGGAACATAGCATAATAGACCGTTTTAATACATCTACATCAACCTGATCTCTAAGAACCCTTAATGCATAAATAACTGCTTTTAATTTCTTGTTAATTTCGCTGACATGGCTATGATATTTCATGAAACTATCTACTAGGCCAAGCTACAGAGATTATTTCATGTAAAAAGTGTTAGAAGAAAAACAGCTGCGCCATTGTTTGTAAAATACTTCCATATGATATAGTGATGTTTTTCACTCGACTTTATTATTTATAACTTTGTTATTAACAATTGTATGCAAAAAATGGCATTTTTTTTTAGTTTTTTGCTCATAAAGATGAAACTATCAGAGTAAACGAGATGGTGTTTATAGACTAATTGTAGAAAATGAAACGACGAAGAAAATGAGAAGCGAGACGACTCGATCAGACCCTTAGTTTGAGAGGAAATCGGAAAAAACCGGCCAAAATGCAGTTTTTTCAAAAATTCTTAACTCGCTTATTTTTTGAGTTGTAGCGTAGATCCTCCGGCCAGTATTAGCTACTGATATAAACTTCATTTGTGCGATCAGAAACTGTCCGATGCATAGTTTTTGATCTGTGGCCATTTGATTATGTTACTATGCAATTTTCCAGCAGACCTGAATGCGACAGGTATGGTCCGATTTCAATTTGATAAAAAGATTTTGAAAGTAGAATTCTCATAGTTCAAAACGTTTATCTTGGTTCTTCATAAAAACGCTGAGGAATATGTTAAAAATAAAGCTGAACATGACGAAAAACGGCCGAGCGCGTGAGAGTAGTTGAAGAGTGGGGGTTCACAATTATTATCTGACAACGTTTAGAAATTACTGTCATGTTTAAAATGCCGACGCTTTCGAATGTCATACTTCTCCTTGCCTGCTGCTATACCCCCACTCTTCAACTAATCTCACTACTCTCACGCGCTTGGCCGTTTTTCGTCATGTTCATTTTTAACATATTTTTCAGCGTTTTTATGAAAAACCTAGATGAACGTTTCAAACTATGAGAATTCTACTTTCAAAATCTTTTTAGTAAATTGAAATCGGACCATACCTGTCGTATTCAGGTCTGCTGGAAAATTGCATAGTAACTTAATCAAATAGCCACAGATCAAAAACTATGCATCGGACAGTTCCTGAACTTCGCACAAATGAAGTTTATATAAATTACTAATACTGGGCGGTAGATCTACAGCACAACTCAAAAAATTACTGAGTTAAAATTTTTTGAAAAAACTGCATTTTGGACGATTTTCTCTTGAACTAAGTGTCTGATCGAGTCGTCCTACTTCTCGTTTTCTTCGTCTTTTCATTTTCTACAATTATTCTATTAACACCATCACGATTACTTTGATAGTTTCATTTTTATAAGCAAAAAACTAAAAAAAATGCGAGTTTTTTCATTAAATTGTAAATAACAAAGTTATAAA
>JARQZK010003637.1:772500-780000 GCA_030704885.1 Cynegetis impunctata
AGAAGCTTCTTTGGGGTTTACAGTTTTATCTCTTATCTATTTTCTAGATTGATGGAATAGTTTTTGATAAAATTCATGAATTTATAACATTTATAATAGGTGTTATAGAAAACGGTAGAGAGATTTCAATATCTCTAATTGAGAAACTATCGTTGCCAATTGCATTAGATTGAATACTATAATAATATTATAATAATAATAATATTTATTCACACACCAGTATGGTACAAATACAAGTAAATAAGAAACAAAGATCAGTTAAGAATAAATAAAAACTCGATAAGTGTAAACACTTGTTTCGAGAAGTAATAGAAACAAACAATGAAAAAACAAAGAGATCACCAAAAACACACAAGCATGAAAATTCCACTGAATGATTCAACTATAAATTCGATTATAAAATGTAGAACATAGAATCATACATCCATACATCTGAATATACGCGCATACACACATAATATACACATAAATTATATAAAAATCAGAAACTTATATTACACCATAGAAAAGGATAAAAAGTATCAGTCATCAAAGTATACAAAATATCAATATAACAGAATTAACAAAAACAAGTAAAGATGAGAAAAAAACATCTTAAAAACAACAAGCGAACATTGAGAATACTTTTCTTTCTATAGTGTTGAGCTAATATAAATCTAATCAAATTTTCGCTGAAGTTCAATTCTCTTACTTGGAAGTATGTGCCTCCTCAGTTCTAGTTTAAAGCGATTAATATTTTCTATCGATTTTAATCTTTGAGGTATACTATTATAAAGTTTTGGAGCAAAGTACGAGTATGATCTTTGAGACGCGACCCTAATCATCAAGGGTGTAACATAGTTGTTTCTTTGGCGAGTGTTATATTGATGGGAGGGAAGCAATGCTGTATGCTTATTCGCATGATATCTGATACCAGAGCAGAGAAAATACAACTGTCTTATGTCCAGAATTTGAGTCTCAGTGTACAGAAGATCAGAGGAATACCTATTATTTTTTGAAAATATCAATTTAAGGAAACGTCTCTGCATGACCTCGATAGGGCGGATGTGAGTATTTGAAGTTCTCCCCATACCGCTATTCCATAACGAATGTGACTCTCAACTGAGGAGTAATATAAAGTTTTCAGTGGCAGGATTTCTGTGAGCTTCCTAAATCTGTATAATATCGTTTTTAATTTGTTGACAGTATACCTTATATGTAAATCCCATTTCACATGCATATCAACTATTATACCCAAATATTTCACTTTTTTTTCGGGAAGAATGTGGAAGGGCGTTTCAGTCCTGACCACCAAGTGATCGAATGGAGGTGTTCCAGCCGAATTACAGCAAAATGGCAGATAGTGTGTTTAATCTATATTAACGGTCAATAGTTTTTTATCCAACCAACTGTTTATCTCAGAAAACTCCACCTCAACCATCTCCCTCAATGAGTTCTAGTCATCTGCTTTATAGAATATGGCCGTATCATCCGCAAAACCAACAATATCTCCCCTGCCACTCAACGAGAAAAGCCCGTTTATATACACATTGAATAGTGTAGGTCCAAGCACGGACCCTGAGGCACTCCACATTCAATTACCCTCTCACTGCTCAGCACATTCTCATCACCTGGCATCTTCCCGTTAAATAACTTTCGAACAGTTTCAACATGTTACCTCGCATTCCAATATCCTCCAGGGATTGAAGAAGAAGGCGATGACTGACAGTGTCGAAGGCTTTGGACAGGTCTATAAATACACACAAGGATGGTCTTCCCTGTTCATAATTTTCAATAATTCGTCTTCTCTGATGTGTGTAAATTCTAAAGAATCTTTCATCATCAACTTATTGAAGTTATAATATGTAATTAAGTCGGTTGATGTTGTGTCTGATGGATTTTCCATTTCTAGAGAATATCTGTGTATTTCATAAGGATATTTATGATCTTCCGGTATTTCTGTGTGTTTGTATTACATGTCAATTAAATCTTTCTTGCGGTCCAGAAATCTTTCACGTAGCTTAATTAATGTTTTCAAAGTCTTCGTTATCCAAGGAAGGGTTATAGTTTTATATTTTATTGGGGCGTATTTGCTCAAAATGTTCAGTAGATTTTTGTTAAAAATTTCTACTTTTTTATTTATATATGCTGCCGCATATACTTTATCCAATTTAATTGTATGACCTTCCTGTAAAACAATTTTGATTGATGTTTTTATGATTGAAAAATATGATAGTTCAATTTGAAGATTTGAGTTGTGGAATTTTCACGCAAGGATATATCAAATTATGATCCGTTGTAAATTGAGATATGGGTAAAGATCCTGACTGTATATCTTTACAGATAACAATGAGATCTAAGAGACTCTCGTTGTTAGTAGAAAATTTGAATCAAGTTGGTTCATTTACAACTTGTGTTTAATTGAAAGTCTCCAAAATATTCATCAAGCTCCGAGAATATATATCATCTGCTAGCAAGTTTATATAGAAATTTTCTATTGAAATGATACTGTCAAAGTAAGATAAATATGGCCTAAAAGCCCTTTCAATTTCTTCAGAAAATGTAGCGCCAAAGTGTAACAGTGGATGATATATGTTTATTGATATATAAGTTTTTGTAATACTGATATAGATGGCAATATACTCAAAAAAATTATTTCCCAAACTGATTCTTTAAAATTGCATACAGTTTCTTGTATATATTGTCATACAACTCCCTCTATTCTCTCTCACGAGCCTGTAACCAGGTATGCTGAAATGGGAACTATAAGTTTCTGCATTCAGTCAAGTAACTGTTTGAAAAAATATGAAATTCGTCTGCTGAGATGTAATTTGGCAGTTTCTCAAAACTCGTGTTGATGGATCCTGCATTCAGATATCCTAGTAGAATGTTATTTTTGTCATGTGCTAGATTTTGTATTATTTATTCATTTCTATCCGCTCTCCGACTTAGTGTTCTATCATCTTTAGCCACGCACAACCCTCTTCACATTCCCATCGCAGGCCAGCAATACCCCCGAAAGTCCCGAACTTCCCCAGAAACCCTGTGAACCTTCGTAAATGAACAATAAATTTTTTCACATGTTGTTGAAGAGAATAAAAAAAAATTTGCTTGAAAAAAAAAACAAATAGGATTGTCTCAGAACAGCAGGTTGTTTATTGACTGTAGACTTCCCGAGAAAATTATATATGTGCGGTTGAGAAAAATAAAAATAATAAAACACTGCTACAACATCCCCTAAAGTAATTATCTACACAACAACAATAAAATAAATAGAAATTTGCACTCAGAATATTGTCCAAATAATTATACAAAATGAAAAGTTACTCCAGAATACACTGTAAACAAGTCATATTGCTACTTGTTTTTCGGAGGGTTCAAGGTTCAGATCCTTGAATATTCTGACACAAGTGCTTCGGAAAATATCCTCTTTTCTCACACATTGTTTGGTAACATCTTCAGTAACTTTTATAAACAAGTGCATGATATATCGTTGAGCATTTATACTCATAACTCAAGCACAACGAATTCATCTGATATATTTGTTGGTGATATGAAACACTTGTCTCCATCAAATCGAACTTACAGTTGTCAAATTTATAGCACATAAAATGTAATTTTCTTATCGAAACTGAATAACATTCCATCATCTCGTTTTCTTGAAAATGATCTGTTGAATAGACAATAACAGAATAGTGCCAGGAATAAGTTTTCATTAATACGTGTTGATGATATCGATTTCACCTTAAGATAGTGAATGTATAGAAAGGACCTTCATGCCGGCAACAGAAAAATCACCACTACGAACTACTACTATATTCACGTGAATGAGTATTAGGAATACCGTATTTGAATTCAATTTCTGCCTCAACTCACTATCTGAAAAACATTCAGTGTGAAATCTTGGATCGAATGCTTTTCAAATAATTGAGACAATGAAATTAAAAATATTTAACATAGGTATATCAAACTTATGATAATATAAATGAAAATTAATACTTCTGTTTTATTTGGCCATTATAATTTATTATATTACAATATTAAATTTTTGAATAGTTGATAAAATTTCTATACACACCTATTCATAATCACAAGATATTGAAAAACTATTTACAAATATTGCAACTTTGGTAACACCATCATGGAGCAGGTTGAGTTGAGTACTAGATAAAAGTATTAACCTCTTAAACTGATATAACTTTTCGGAAAAATTCTGGCAATGATATTAGAGATAATGGCCTACCAAGAATGAACATTGAGGGCATATTATTACAACGGAATTTCAAACATGATAATCTAAACGTTCTTGGAATATATAATTTTTTGTTTGATATATCGAGCATAGGGGAATAAATAAAATCAAACTTCATATCATTATACTTTTATCAAAAGTTAAATATCTTTTGAGAAATGTTAGATTTAAAAAGATTGGGTTTCATATGAAAATAAGTTGAAATCTGCCTGTCCGCTGAAGAAAGATAATTGATTTTACATGCTATTCTCTATTTATTGATCACAGTAATACTAAATATATTTCCTCCATTCCTAGGAAACAAATGTCCGCTTTTGTTTTATTATTCGATGTGGATTTTGTCTAAATAGTTAACCAAAAATATACTGTTGAAATTTTGCTTGGAATGCTAGGTATACTCAAAGGCTACAACGTACTTTTTAGTGAACACAAACGATTTCACAACAATGAAATTTATTTTAAAATCCTTTCTTTTATTATTCAAGTTGACTATGAATAATAAATAAAACACCGCCCATGTGGAGCAGAGGTAGAGGGCCATCTGTAAAGCAGGCGTGCTGTGTTCGAATCTTTGGTTAGGTATGAATGTTTGTGTATGTCTGTTAGTTTCTGTAGTTCAAATAGTTAATTAATTTTAATATAATAAACATTGTTGGCAAGTCCACCTCGCGGAACGTTAAACTAACTCCAGTGATATTGAAAAAAATGAAGAATTTTTCTGAAGCTAATTATATGAACGTTATATTTATGTTATTATACGCTCTGTCACATCAGGTATATTATTGATGAAATGAAACCACTGATTTGAATTTTATACAAAGGGATAGTGAATGTTTTTGAAGAGTGTACTATGTTATGTGGAATCAGATTATCAATTAAAATGTAAATAATCCTTGTATACCATTTTCTTTTTCAAAAGTATCTGCAGACAACGCAACAAAGCTAAAAAACTTATAATGAATCAATTTGTTATTGAATAATTAGTAAACAAAACTATTATGAATCAGGTAAAAACTATCATTCTGCACCATATATCTTGATATCTGAATTTAAGCGTATGTCTTCGAATTTCATGAGAGCATAAGATATTCAGAATAAAATAAGAAATATGACTTAATATTTATTACTGCATTATTCGCTCCAAATATTCCCAAAAAATATTTAATAACTAGAATATTATTGCTAGCATACAGAATCAGCATTTCTAGTTATTTGGTTTTATTATGGGACTGTACTAGTATATTATTTAGAAATTTGAACATCATACTGAATATATCAAAATGAATTAAAACAGTGAATAAGACATAAACTTTCCCCTAAAGAAAGACACAAAATATATAGGATATTGAGAATGTTGAGAAGGAAAAATATACTTAAGTATGTTTATTCATTTTTACCGTCTTTGTCAAATTAGAATATTTAAATTATTGTTCATTGGAAATACTCTTCTTTGCTTATATTTACATACTTGAAATCAACTGTACCTACATTTTGAAGTGAGTTATTTTCTACTATCCTCGATGATATGAAAGCATTCATAAAATAAACCGGATTTTGAATAAAATAATAGTAATCTAACAATTTATCCCATATTGTATGAAATTTATTTTGAAACAGATATGATGCAGGTATTTTAATTCGATGGAAAAAATGGGAATAGATCAGTAATTTTTAATCGATGATTCGAGTAGAAAGCTGTTTTATTTTTGTACAAGTGAAACTACTACTAGTTATGAATGAGAAAAAAAATTCTGAAGTGACGATTCTCAAAAAATTTGATCAGAATAACCAATTTGAAACGGTCCATTTAAACCAAATGGCGGGACTGTATCCCAAGCAGCATCAAAGTAGCGAAAACTGAGTTCGGAACTTTGAATAGGTCGTCGTAATTATCACAAAAAAATCAACTTTCTAGGTTTTCCTACTTTTATTTATATACTTTTAGTAATTCTGTAGTTATTATCACTATAATAAGGAACTTAAAAGTTGCAGTACTTCTAAGTAGCTTTTCAAGTTTCTGGAACGTGACTGTTACTATGTAAAATAACTTTCAAGTCGCAAAGAATTTGAAGTTATATTCGCTAGTCCCAGTAACTTAGTCTTGTTACTCGTATATCACTTCAAAATTTTTACTACTTTATAGTGGCGTTAAAAGTAACTATGACGTCCTTGCTACTTTTTAATTTCCGTCAAAGTTATGGAACTATGTAGTAATATTTAAGGTAAAATTAAATATTTCGCTACTCACGAAAACAACTTCACAGTAATTTTTAATTACAACAAAGTTTACTTAAAAAATAACTTTAAAGTAACGGTCAATCTATAGAGACTTCTTGGTGTTCGAATAGTATGTTGTTGTTTTGTGAAGTGAAAATGTCAGCTGTGAGAAAAAAGAAAAGTTATGGATCAGTTCTAGGATCTCCCTTTCGCTGTACTCCAAGTGTTGGGGATGAAACAATACTCTGTTTTTCTCCCACTTATGAGGAACAACCGTGAAATATATGAGAGGCTTTTCTTGTGTGGCCACAATCTTAAACACCTACATTGTTTCTTTTTATTTATCACATGCAAATGTACAGTTCGAAAAACATTGAGCACGCACTAATCGCTATAAAGCACTTATTAATTATAGGTTAAAGTTCCAAAGCTAACTATATAGTAGCTTCAGGAACTTTGTGGTTGTTTTGTAGACAAATATTCTACTTAATGATGATAATGACTTTAAAGTGATAAAAGACTAGTAGCCGCTACTTACAGTGAAGTGACAAATCCTTCAAACACACAATGTGACGTGAAGATTACCCTAAAGAAATTTCTGTAAAAAGCACAATATTTACTGACCAAATGTAGGACGCCGTTATATTTATTCCAATTTCCTTATAGTAGTACAAGTATGGAATCGTCAGAAAAAAATATAAATTGAAGCGAAACTGAACTCATATAATTAACAAAATGTTATAAAAATATATTTTATCAATTTCATGCATTTTTATCACTGCCTCCTTAAATAAAAAGCGTCGAAAAAGGTATTTTGAGAGGGCGCATTGTTTTTATGAATCTATCAATATCACATTTCACAGAATTTTTCAAATCGTTTTGAATTTCTTTGTACTCGGAGCTCGTAAATCAGCAAAGTTTTGTGTACCCATACAAGTAATAATATCTATATAACAATGAGAATATTATTTCCATTCAGTTGAGGAGGCTGAATAATGATAAAAGATGTCATTATTAAACTCTTTCTACATATGCAAGACAAAGAAAAGGCG
>JARQZK010003637.1:785000-795000 GCA_030704885.1 Cynegetis impunctata
TTTGCGATTGGGTTGAAATCATCAGAAATGGCTGTTTAACTGAACACTTAATATCATAATAGGTCTTGATTATAATGTGGTGGAATACTTCTTTCAATCAGATAATAAAGCTGAATCATTTGCATGTAGTGTATTTTCCGAAAAGTGTGTCAATATATATATAGATATATACGTATATATATATATATATATATATATATATATATATACTATATATATAGATATATATATATTATATTTATATATAATATATATATATTATATATAAATATATATAAATATATATATATAGTATATATATATATATATATATATATATATATATACAATATATATATATATATATTATATATATCATATATATATATATATATTATACTATATATATATATAAATATATATATATATATATATATATATATATATATATCTATAAATATATATATATATATATATATATATATATATATATATATATATATATATATATATATATATATATATATATATATATACAAATAAACTAGGATTATGGGAAAAGCTAGGCCAGGGCAGAAGTTGAAATATACGAATGTATCTCCCGAATTTTCGACTTGCAAAGTACTTGACAAGTTGACGCAATTTGTCTAAAAATCTTTTCAGCGCCACAAGTATATATATTTCTAAATCTGGACTGGCAATCAAAGGTCTGTACGCAAATTGAGCATACCTTCACCATCTAAGATTCGCAGATGACATTTTTTGGAGCCCTGAACAATTTCAACAACAAATCTCAGAGCTGAATACAGTCAGCAACAAGATAGGCTTGAAAATGAATTTCAGTAGAACGAAGGTCATTCGAAATTGTTTCTTTCAATTTCATGATTATGATTTACAAACCATTCAACTAATTCTTGAAAACCAAAAAGACTTTTTCAGATTTGTTTAGAGTACATATTATCAACAAAACCTGAAAAGATTTTATAACAAATGTTAAATGTGGCGCCTGTCAAACGCCTTTTCCTGCCAAGTAAAATAGGTATACGACAAATATCAATATGAGGTTTCTTTCAAATATGTTTAATTGTATATATACATATATATATATATATATATATATATATATATATATATATAGTTATATATATATATATATATATATATATATATATATTGTTATGAATTTTTTAATTCACTTACTACTTATTTATTTTATTATGAATTCCTAATTTTGTATTACTCTATATTCTCAGTGGAAGCGTTCTCTTTAATTTTAAATTGATTCTATATATTTTAATTATTTATATATATTACTATTATATATATAAAAAAAACTTTGACTACTAATAATTGAAAACTTCAATAAATTCGAAAAATAAAATTTAACAATTTTATTTAACTCTAATTATCAAAAATACAAATTCTGTTCTAACATTAACAATAACAATCACTCTGAAATTTTTATTATGGTTACCTTTTATATATTATAACTTCATTAATCCCCCCATTTAAAGTTTATATTTGCAAATATTCATGAAATTTATTGACCAATATGAAATTTTGTAAAAACTCACGATTGTTTTATTTCACTGATGGTTGATCTTCCTTTTCCATAGGTTCAATGACTTTCCATATGTTCTTTCTTCTCTTTTCTATATTCGTTTCTGCGAAACAGCAACTCTCTCTATGGTCTCGGTTAATCCTTTAGTAACCTCACTTAATTTCTATATTATTAGAAATTCATATCACCATTCACAGTTTTAACCAACTGACTTGATATTATATTTTCACATTACAGGTATTATCAGCTTTTTTAATTTGCTTATATCGATGTTTTATTATTACTTTATACTTTCAGCTCATCATTCTTACTTTTAATTATTCAATATGGAAGACAAAAACAAAAGAATCAGCATTCGTAAACAGACGATGTTTATCTCTTGAAATCAAAATAGGACTGCCTGAAGCCGGATGTTATACCTCTCTATATATAACCTTCTATTAATTTTTCAATATCAAGGAATTCTGATGGTTTTTTTCTAGAATAATCTCAATATCCTTTTTATAATTTCTTTTCATATTTAAAATATTATACTAACAGGTATTGTGGAATGTTTCTCTATCATATAATTTTAATTAAATATACAATAATTTTGGAAATTACTTATTTCAATAATAACAGCTTCTTTTATGATAATTTAAAATTTTTCAATCTCAGTACTTCAATTTGATTATTTTAAATAATTAAATGACATTTGATTTGATTTTTAACAAATTTATAATATAAAACCTAATTTTGGACTGAAAATATCTATTTAAAACTCATCTACAGAATATTCTGAAAATTCTGTACTAAAAATTTCCATATTCTGTTCATTATATTAAATTCTTATTTCCCAAATTGAAAAATTTGACATTTCGTTATAATAATTTTCTGATTCTAACTTTTGAAATTATACTTTCTTACTTTATTCTACAATAATTTTATATAATAAAACAGTTATCTAATCTCTTCTAATGCCTTTATATATGATTAACTACCTTCAATAACTTGAAATTAACTTATTATCTGATATACAAATTTCTCCAATTCTACTTATACATATCATAAATTTCTCCACAATTATATGTATTCTACATAATTAAGTCTGTTATATTGAATTAATTTGTTCTAATTACTCTTTACAACGATTTTATTACTTGTATTCTACTATATTTTTAATATTTCATGAATTTCTATTCAATTACTTGATATTTACCTTCAACGAATTAATGACATTTTAAGTTTCTGACATTCTACAAGGTTATCATATATTATTAATTCTAAAATCTATTCTTGATCATTTATAATTCATATATTTACACTTGTCATCATTTTGATTCCATTTCAATCATTTAAATTCATATTTATTGATTTTATATTTACTAATTCCCTATTTTAATTCATTGAAGTTTTCCTTTTCTTGATCAATCTCATTTACTATTGTACCATATATTTTAATTTTAATATTGCAAATAAATTAAACCATAGCAATATATATATATATATATATATATATATATATATATATATATAGTTATATATATATATATATATATATATATATATATATATATATATATATATGTGAAAAAAATTGCATCGAAGTTTGGTTACATTTTTTATTGAATAACTTCTTAAAGTTGAATGAAACATCCTGTATTTAATGGCATATTTTTACGCAGAATTGGATTCCCTTTCAAACTATATCAGGGTTCGCTATACCTATTTCTCATGATTTCTACGCAAAAAACGTTTTTATATTCTACTTATAAGTGATATCTATATCTTGAAAATGGAACATCCTGTATTGTAATTAAAAGCATTTTTATCTTTTTATTGAGGAACACGTAGATTTGCTAAAAGCACGAGTTTCAATTTTATTACTATTTCTAAACTTTTGAAACATTCTTGAAAATGAAGAATCATCTGTCTTAGTTATTGAGACGAAATATGTTACGAAATATGTTTAATTGCTCTGTTTGTTAGCAAATGTATTAGACTTTATCGTGAAATCTCAAAATAATATCATTATTGGGTCAATAATTTCAATATTACCAAAGTTACGATTTCTTATACCTATCCTACTATTTTGTTCAATAATAGTGGGCTTTGGCCTAGATGACGTTAGATTATTGTTTTGAAAGAACAAATATTTGACAGGTAAAATACTTATAATTAGTATTTTCTTGAAAGATTGTCACATTTTAATTAGTTAAAATGAGAATTTACCTCGGCAAAAACGAATTGATATGATTTTGATCAACGGATGTGGATGCTGCTAGATGGTTCACCTGCCCACTCTGATAGACGTGCCAGAACTATATAACTGTAGAAACCAGTTAGATCTACAATATCCAAATAGATGGAAACAAGAAGTTCTTCAATAAAAAATGTGCCCAAATTTTTATGCAATTTTTTTCACCACTCTGTACAATATTGAAATAAAACTTTTGTGTGGTAGTTAACTTTAACTTTTCAGCTAAGTAATAAATTCAGCTACAAGCAGCTCGTTACATGTTATAGGGTGTAAACAAATTTTAAATTATGGTCCGTATTTTTTAATTTCTCAAAATTTCCCAGCAACGGTTACTTTTAGTTATAGGAAATATAACAGTAACTTACCTTTGTTTTATATATGTATATATATATATATATATATATATATATATATATATATATATATATATATATATATATATATATATGTATATATATATATATATATATATATATATATATTTATATATATATATGTATATATATATATATATATATATATATATATATATATATATATATGTATATATATATATATATAAATATATATATATATATATATATATATATATATATCCATATATATAATATATATATATATATATTATATATATATATATACATATATATATATATATATATATATATATATATACATATATATAGTATATATACATGTATATATATATATATATATATATATATATATACATGTATATATATATATATATATATATATATATATATATAAATATATATGTATATATATATATATATATATATATATATATATATATATATATATATATATATATATATATATATATATATATAGTGTATATAATAAATGTATATATATATATATATATATTTATATATAAATTATATAAATATATATATATATATATTATATATATATGTATATATGTGTGTATCTATATATATATATATATATATATATATATATATATATATATATATATATATATATATATATATATATCCATATATATAATATATATTTGAGAAATTAATAATAATGGACTATAAAATGCAAATACAAACTTCCGCGGTTGGACAGAGAAACAATATATAAAGTATGTAAATTCAATTACGCTTATAATTTAATTACCGATTTGAAAACCAAAGAATTATAGGCGCTATAAATTTCAATTCAAATTGCGTCATATTAATTAATTACTAGAATGTTAAATTTATACTCTCCTGTTTATTATTGGATGAAACACAAGTAAGAGTTTGCCATATGCTTACACAAAAGTGAGTTTTCTACGTGTTTATTGGCACGTTGAATTCATTTTACTCAATCCTATCGTAATTTGTGCGAACTGAAAAATACTTGAGAAATTGAAGATAATACTTTCCGCGATTTTCTCAGAATTGTTACGTAATATTTCATTTTGAGCTAAGCATACTAAAAGAACATGAGTAGCAATTCTCGAAATTTGTATATATTTTCCGTTAACGTATTGATTTTTTTTATAGTAGATTGACTTTGAATAGTTCATATATTTCGAATAGTTGTGATAGCATTATTAGTCCTTGTTTCGTTGAGCTTGCTATAAAATACATAATACATAGCTAATAGGAATTTTATTCCAATCGGGTGTTCCATAATAAGTCTCGTTTTTTATATCTTTCGTTCAATTATATAATCAGAGAAATAACTTGAGATTATCTTGAGAATATAATTGTATGAATCTATTTTAGTCATCCAAATATAATATACCTTTGAGACGGCAATGTTATATATATGAACGTAAAAAGAATAGAATTTGTTTAATTAAAAATAATACATAATACCCATTTAGTTTCATCTTCAAGTTCAATGAGGCAATCAGACTAATAAATTTTCTTGTTTATAATAAATCAATGTGCAATTTGTTTTATCTCAACTGTCAGCGGCTATGTCTATCAATTAGAGTGTAAACCAGAGGCAACAGAAAGTTTAACAAATGAGATTCCGTTTGCAAACTTCGAACTGAGATACAGCACGATAACGTGAAGTAATCTATTTTCGTCAAAACTAAAGTCTTCTGTGACCATTATCCCGGTATGCTTTGATCATTTCAAGTCCGAGATCTCCATAAGTTCGAACATTCGTGCCAGGGATCCAGTTGATGGGTTCCAATATTAATATTTCACAAATAGTTGGATGCAGACGGAACTTAGGTTGAATTAATATAGCTTAGCATTTCGATTCCAGCAAGTGCATAGTATTGTATTAAGTTTGAAATATTCAAGCAATCGACCAATTGAACAAATATTATTTACTTGATAAATCACCTGTTAAAAATTAAAAAAGAAATAAAATATTATTCACGTATCCATATATGATTTGCCTCAAATAAAATACATTGTAGGAATAAATTGTGTAAACCTCTGAGGACTTTCGACGAATGAATTGTGTTTGTTGGAAATTCAGTTCAACTATTCATTGAATAAAGCTGAAACTTGATCTTAGCTGTACTGAGAACTAAAAGTGTTCAAGTATGTCCAACCTATTTAGTCCTACTTTGCCTGAATAATAGACAAATGCATCGGTTGATGTTGGGAAGATGTTAGTTGGGATTTTCGAGTGCTTTCTCTGACCACGGCAATTTTTTTGTAAAAATTTCATGTGTTTGTAAATCTTTTCAGCCTCTCTAAATTGATTCAGCTGGTTGAAAGTTGGTATGTAGTAAACAACAAAAATGTAACGAAAAGTATAATATTGTTCAATGAAAGCCTGTAGGAGATCCAATAGAAACTATTTAATGACGAAATTGTCGTTTTTGTTGTGGAAATTCCAGTTTCAAATTAATACAGGCATATTTTGGTAGATAAAACACTGGTAGAATCTCAATATTTTTTTCTTGCGAATGGAAAAACGTAATTTATGGTAAGATTTCTATTAAAACGGAATCCGTTAGTTTACTTCAATTGAAGTTCTTCGAAATATAAGGAAATAATACTTTTTAATCGTATTTTCTCTGAAAATATTAGACTATAGCACTATATAGAGAATGAACAGTGAGGAAAAATAAGAAAATAACTGAGGTAAAACATTTAGCTTGATTCCTTTGGAATTGCTATATTTGCTCGACATATATATTTCGGACTATCAACCCATTATCCAGAAACAACGAAAATTGCTCCTCAAGCATGTATATTCGAATATTAAGAATGCAGATGAAGAAAATTTCTTTTGAATTAACCTCATCCTCAAGTTAGGTCTCAGGATTTACACTATAATATATAAAATACAATAAACAATACAACTAATAAAAAGAACAACTATTCCTTTTCATTTATAGAAGATACACAAATAATTGCTACTCCTTGGGTTATCAAAACTGCATACTGTAATTCTGAACTATCAATACACGACAAGAAGGTTACATCACTTAGCATAATTCGAAATGCTTTTTAGGAAATTATTGACAAGCATCGAGACTTTCAACAAGTATATACTCATTCCACCAAAAGTGAGTTTGGTGTTGCTTCGGCAACGATAATACCGACCAGAACAATATACTGCAAATTAAACCTGCAGATTAGCATACTATCCGCACAATAAATATCTTATACCTACTGACTTTATTAGTAGCTTAACAAGTCTGAGGTTATAATATCCCAATAACATCCCTCTAAAACATATAAAGGATCATCTGTTTATTTTTAAATCAGCAAACGAAACCATTAAATTCCTGTAGATTCCGTTCCTCTTTAGTATTCGGCGAAATGCTGACCAAGAGGAATCTAAATACAACAACTCTAAGAACAACACATGATAACCACATTTCAAAGAATGATATCAAAACATATCTAACGTACCGCATCACATCCACAATAAATTGATCGAAATCAAACCTGATACTAAATTCTGAAAGGAAAACCCATAGGCGCACATATCAAGTATTGTTAGATCGCCTTAGAATTGGACATACTCGCCTAACACATAACTTTTCAGAAGATTGAAAAGCAAAAGAGCTCAGGATGACACGATATTCTAATAGTAAAATATTTTTTAATAGAATATCCTTCATTGCAATAGCTTCATGGTCGTCACAACTTAGGAACAGTCAGCAGCAGCCTACCCTATTTCTGTGATGTGAGATCAGTGGAAAATTACCTACATAAAGGATGTATTGTCAAAAAAATACAATGTAACTCCTAAAGTGGTCCATAATAACTCGAGAGGTTGATGAGACAAACAAACTAGTAATTAAAAAAACATTTGGATTGGTTAAACTGGTATAAACATGCGTACCAGATTGAAAGAACATAATGTATCAATCATCCAAAGTAAGAAGGTCGTTGGAATTTCCTAACCGATTATGCCACGACCAAGATACTCTTAGTTGGCTCTTACGTTGGCATCATGAAACAGTCAAACTCTAAATAAATTTGTGAGCTGTCACTGTTACGCATTATTTGAAAATTATTAATAATCATGCCGGGGCGCTTAAATTATACGTAAGATGATTATTTGAACTTATTTATTCTCTATGGACAATGTGATAAAGTGTTGTCGAGAACATGTGATCAATTTGCCATTCGATATCCGCAAAAACAAAAGCCATCGAGGAAGGTTGCAAAGCAAATTATATGAAATTTCAAAAACTTTGGACTGAGAAAAGTCCAGTCGAACAATAAAAACCATGACTCTTGATCCAGACTTCTAAGTTGCCGCATATTGTGAAACTGATCCTAAGACACTATTAAAAAAATAATTTTTTCAGTAAATGTTGAAACTGACGTCCTTGAACTTCCAGACATTTTTCACATCTGAGTAACACTTGTTCATGGCTCGCTCTTCTTATAGACTCCGGCCTTAAATTTCTAAACTCATTCCTTACCCGCTGCATGCAATCTTCCATAGTTGTTATGGGAGTATTAAGTACTCGATCTTCAATCACACCCCAAAGAGAAAAATCGAGCACTGCAAGATCTAGGCAGCGCGGTGCCCAAAGAAAAGGACCATTGTTTGCTATCCATCGATCATCAAAAACATTTTGTAAAAAATTATCGATGAGGTAGCCACCGTGTGGAGGTGCACCATCATGTTGATGAAACAGATTTCTGTAAACAGCGAGCAGCAAATTGTCTAAATAGTCTGTTTCCAAATTATGTTAAATGTTCAGGTAGCCTTGACCTATAAGATAATAAGCACATTATATCTCTAAGATGAATCAGAAACGTTCAACTTACCATTCCAATTTTCTTGATAAAAACATAGTGCCACGACGCCATAATTTCTGAGTGCACAATAAATGTTAAAGTGTCAGAACTCCTGAAAATTTTGTTCTCGAAATACATGTAAATTTGAATCCCTCCAGTAATGAAAATTGTGTCGATTAAAGGCACCACTTTTGGTAAATTTAGCTTCGTCGGTCCAAATGATATTGTCCAAAAAAAAGGGTTTCCTTGCGTCCAAGTTAAGATAAATTCACAGAGTGCAACTCGTCTTCGAATATCAGTTTGTTTTAGATGTTGGACTTAGAAAATAAGTATGGATTAAATTTGTGTTTGAGTAATATTCTATGAACTGTTGACTTGGATAACCCTGACTCTAATGCAGCTTGTCTTACGGAAAATGTTGGATATGCGGTTAAATATCCCAAGATGGCAATTTCAATATCCTGATCATTAAGGAGAGGTATATTTCTTTGCACTACCGTCTTGATGGATCCAAAGTTCTTGAAATTTTCTATATTCTGCTTTACAGCCTGTCTCGATGGCTTTTGTTTTTGCGGATATCGGATGGCAAATTGTTCACATGTTCTGGACAACACTTTATCACATTGTCCATAGATAATAAATAAGTTTAAATAATCTTCGTACGTCAAATTTAAGCACCCCAACATGATTATTAATAATTTTCAAATGATGTGTGACAGTGACAGATCAAAAATTTATTTAGAGTTTGATTGTTTCATGATGCCAACTAAGAGTATATTGGTCGTGGCATAATCGTCATATAAAAATATTAAATTGACAATATTTCGAAAACTAAAAACTTTAGGTGAAGATAACCTTAAACAAAGTTACCTCAATTTTTGCAGGTTTCCATTTTCAAAAATATATTTTTGACAGTTTTCTCAGTCTCATTTCAGATTTTATTTTTTGAACACCCTGTATGACTAGTTCTACAAATATTTTACGAAATTTATTAAAGAATGTCCTCTTCAACAAGGAATT
>JARQZK010003637.1:800000-825193 GCA_030704885.1 Cynegetis impunctata
GTTTGCTTTTCTGTGGCAGGCATAATGAACGTTGAGAATATACCTTTCTAAGCCTCCGCAGCGTTGCCACAAATCTTGAAATGAATGAAATGCAGTAAATGTAAATACCTTCTATCTTAATTAATAAATTATATTATATAATGCAGGTTGAAAGGAAGGTAGGTGCATAAAATAATATGATTTTGATTAATATGAATATGCTGAATGCTGACTATTCAATATAATATATATATATATATATATATATATATATATATATATATATATATATATATATATATATATATATATATATAATATATATATATATATATATATATATATATATATATATATATATATATATATATATATATTAGTGATACACGGAATATTATTGAGGAGGCTTAGCCTATATATATATCTATATATATATATATATATATATATATATATATATATATATATATATATATATATATATATATATATTTATTTGAATTGTTGTTGCCTGTGATCTATTTTTAATCTCTTGTTAATTATTAGCAATTACAGTCTGGTTGAATCTTAAAAAACTCGATTTTATTAAAAAGTTGTTTGTTATACTATTTTCATCTCCAAATTTTCAATCCAATGCTTAGCTACGCCGTTCTGATGAGAACCAAAGAGTCCGAAACACGTGTCATCGGCTGCTTCCATATAAGCGTTCTATACCGATAATTCTGCTCTACTTTTTTAATATTTTCCCGCGACTAATTTCTTTGTTGTTAGATGAATAGTAACCTATTATTATATTTTTCGAACATTACGTGGGTAAAGGTTTCTGTAGTTTCCCTTACCTTCTAATGATAACAATTTTGAATGTTAATATTAGACTGAATAGCACATAATAAATAACAAAGAACAACCACATCCGATAAAATTTTAACAAAACAAGTCGTCTTTGTCTGTTCAAGTTTTTTCAAATCAATAAATGTCAAAGAAATTACAATATTTTCGACTTTCGTAGTGAAACGTCATCTTTTTAATAAAATCGAAGTTTTTTAAGATTCACCAGCCTGTAATTGCTAATAATTATCAAGAGATTATATATATATATATATATATATATATATATATATATATATATATATATATATATATATATATATATATATATATGGCGTAGATAGAGAGGGATAATTCCCCCCCATGAGTCCACGAAAATTATAATAGAATTGAATGGAAGTCTTCGTATCTACGTATTTGAGTATACATGAAATTTATTAAGCACTAGCACCTCTTTTGCCATTATGCATTTGCAAGTATATAAAAATCATCTAAATATGTTTTTTCGACGGCTGGGCAATAGAGTATTCTATAATTTCCGCGCTTCAAGCAGGCCGACCAATCAGGAGCCACGCAAACACGTTTTTTGGTCCTAGTGACCAATCAAATTCCTGTTTACATTCGAGGAGCGTGACTTCTGCTTATAGAAGAATTTCAATCAATATTTAATATTTCGAATATTTTTTAATCTAGAGTAGGTATCAAAATATGAGCTTCTTGAAAATTAGAACTAGCTCTTGGCATTGATTGTCAACTTAATTACTCCTCAACATTTTGAAATTAATAAAAATTGTCAGTAAACATTTCGTGTGATGGTGTGTAATCCATTTCTGGACTTCTACATCATGAATCTTGGAGAAGGATTTACTAATCATGAGAATATATTAGCAGGAGTTTTATCAAAAATTTGTTACTACCACACCTGCTATTCCCAGAATTTTTTTTCCGAATATCAATTTGTTGGTCAGAATATTAGCTACGTTGCCGGTTTCGACGTTTGAAGCGAATAAAAACTATTCAAAGGCGAACTATAAAAGAAAGTGAGTTCGTAATGACTCTTCTGACTATTTTAAATTCATTGTACAGGGTGGCCAAATAAGCGAGGTAAGCGGCTGAATCTCAGGATCTGTACATCTGGCAACAATGGAATTTTTTTTATCATTATACAACTGGCCATGAGAAAATTCTGGAAATTATTTTCAAGTTCCGTATTTCACCGCTAGAGAGCGTAACTAAAAATTAAATAAGAAAAACGTCTTTTTTTTCAAAAACTTATATATTAACCTATACTTTTGATAATACTCTTGGAAAGCCTAGAAAATTCTCTATCATTTTGGTTCAAAGCTCATTGGCGTACGAACGATAGTAGGGGTGGGGAAGCTATTGAAAGTGTAATAATTAAAATCGGTGTAAATTCTTAACCACTTATTCGATTTTAGCAATTCAGAATTTGTTTGTAAGATAAATGTGGCTGTTTTAAATGTCCGATCTCCTTACTTCTCTATAGTTTGTAATAATTCCATTTTTTTTAAATTTTACTCCAAAAATTCAAATGGAACGGTATATTTTTGACATTATATTTGAAAAGAAGATAAAATTTGCAAAAATATTGTGAAAACCGGACGATGATATCTTTGCTCGTTTTAAAGTTATAGCGAATTAAATTTTTTTTGTGCGCCTAGTCAAAACTTATGTACCGCCATCTAGCGATCGGCTTCAAAATGTCTAATTAACATTACTATAGCTGTTTTCTCAAGCTCTTCAAAAGTCGAGGCATGTTAAATCGGGTGTCCTGGCCGGCCAAGGAAATAGACTTCTCCTTTCGATCCAGCGCCCTTGAAAATAATTATTACTATGATCCCGCACGAAACGGACAAAATGTGCTGGACACCCGTCGAATTGGAAATACATGGTCTGTCTCACTTCCAATGTCAAATCTTCCATTAAAATTGGCAAAGCATTTATTAAAAAATTCAAAAAAACTTTACCGGTTAACGTGCCATCAAAAAAATAAGGACCAATAATTTTCATTCCGATAATGCCACACCACAAGCGCCTTGGTGCTAACTTCTCGCATCTAACGGGGATTTTCGGCCGACCAATAATGCATATTATGCCTGTTGACTCTGCCCAAGCTACTAAAAGTAGCTTCATCGGTCCACAGAATCTGAGACAAAAAATCCCTATTTTCGCGAATCATTTCTAACATCCATTGCCAAAAATCAGTTCTGCGCTCAAAATCATGTTCGTTTAAGGCTTGGTGTAGGATTATATGGTAGGGGTGTAGCCTTGAAATAAAAAGAAATGCCTATATAGTAGTGTATTGAGGAGTAAATGATATAAAAAAGGTGTATTAAAAAGGATGTGCGCTAATGCAATTACTTTCCTGTGGTCGTTTAGTATATTTTAAACAGTAGTACGAGCTATTCCCAAATCTAAAGATAACGCCCGAGTTCCAATATGCCTATTAAATTCTACGTAGGCCAACACATTAATAATGTTTTCTTCGGTTCTCCCAGTGCGACGCCTTCTAAATCTGGGCCGACTTAAACTCCCAGTATCGCGTACCAACTCGCTGTACCAAGCGTGGAAACATTCTTCTGCCATAATGACGGCGATCTGGACACCGAATGGCATACTGTCTTTCAGCTATTGCTGCATTTTGAAAGCACTCAAAAAAAACCGCAATCATATCAACAGCTTCATCATTTGTAAAAGGCATTTTACAAAAAATCGAGCAAAAGATATTCAGAAACCAAATTGACCAGAATTAAACTGGCTCTAATAAATATTTGACGTTTCCATACAATATTATTTAAAAGTTTCTTTTGTTTTTGTCGCCTGCTATACGTTAATTAGACATTCTGAGGCCGAACGCTAGATCGCGGTACATAACTTTTGACTCGGTGCGTAAAAAAAATTTAATTCGCTATAACTTTAAAACGAGCAAAGATATCATCGTCCGGTTTTCACAATATTTCTGCAAATTTTATCTACTTTTCAAATATGATGTCAAAAATATACCGTTCTATTTGAATTTTTGGAGTGAAATGAAAAAAAATGGAATTATTACAAATTGCGCCCTCTAGCTCTTTTATTATCAACTATAGAGTAGCAAAGAGATCGAAAATTTAAAACAGCTACATATATCTTGCAAACGAATTTTGAGTTGCTAAAATCGAATAAGTGGTTTAGAATTTAAACCGATTTTAATGATTACACTTTCAATAGCTTCCCCCACCCCTACTATCGTTCGTACGCCAATGAGCCTCAAACCAAAATGATAGAGAATTTTCTAGGCTTTCTAACAGTTTTATCAAAAGTATAGGTTAATATATAAGTTTTTGAAAAAAAAAGACGTTTTTCTTATTTAATTTTTAGTTACGCCCTCTAGCGGTCAAATACGGAACTAGAAAATAATTTCCAGAATTTTCTCATGACCACTTTTATCATAATAAAAAAATTCCATTGTTGCCAGATGTACAGATCCTGAGATACAGCCGCTTACCTCGCTTATTTGGCCACCCTGTAAATTGAAAACTCAGTTTTGTCTAATTTTTTGTTATTGAATAGTTTGGCTGCTCTGGAAATTCAGCGTGACATTGGAATCACAACTGATGTAGTCATGAACTAGATTTCTGCTCTAATTTTCCCAAGAATATTTTCTATTATGTATATATCCAATTTGATATACATGAAAGATTATTTTTATCAACAAAAATTGAACTAAAAAAAAAACTTATGAAATGTTACATCAAGTTATATCCCCCTCCCATCGCAAAAATCTATCTATGCCACGGATATATATATATATATATATATATATATATATATATAGATATATATATATATATATATATACATATATATATATATTATATATATATATATATATATATATATATATATGTATACATATACATATATATATATATATATATATATATATATATATATATATGTATAACATATATATATATATATATATATATATATATATATATATATATTATATATATATATATATATATATATATATATGTATATATATATATATATATATATATATATATATATATATATATATATATATATATATATATATATATATATATATATAACCAATTCGTGGGGCCGAGAATTGATGAAATTCCATAACACTAATATAGATAAAATTTAGATTTTGATTTAAGATTGATTCTCATTATATTTTGTTAAATATAAAAATCAATCTGCCACGTTGGCTTCTTCAGATGATTAATTCAAACTGCTTTAGTTTAATTACATTCGCTAGGTATGTTGAAAACCCGAATTTTACTTACATTATATTCATCAGAGAGAAAATGATTTTCAGAACTCATGGTCATAAATATTAAAGAGAATGGGTTGAGTCGCAACAAAGAGCAGTCCAATAGGTGGTTCACGAATTGAAACTATAATAGATTTTATCTTTTCTAAGATTTGAGATTGATTGAATGGCTTACTGGATGATATGAAAAGAAATATATATATATATATATATATATATATATATATATATATATATATATATGTATATATATATATATATATATATATATATATATATATATATATATATATATATATATATATATATATATGTATATATGTATATGTGTATATATATATATATATATATATATATATATATATATATATATATATATACTATATATATATATATATATATGTATATATATATATATATATATATATATATATATATATATATAGTATATATATAATTATATTTTGCTTCAATAGTATATGAGAAAATATAATATGGTAATTATTCGTATGTAGCCATCAACATTGTAGTTTTTGTGCGGATATATCAATTCATCATATATATATATATATATATATATATATATATATATATATATATATATATATATATATATGTCGACGGCATGAAAAGTTTTTCAAACTAGGTTCGATAGGTTCATTTTTTTTTAATTCAGTGAACTCTCGTCGTGCTTTAGTCATGATTTTGTGTTAGGGAAAAACGCACTGAATTAAAAATATAAAAAAGTCTATTGAATTACACATAAACGTATCCAACTAGTTTCATTTCAATATTCACATATTTGTTCAGATCTAAATTCTGCCGATATTATAGATTTCGCAAATACCGACTAAGAAGCGCAGACTCCGCAACCCTCCCTAATAATTACTTCTTGACAAGAGGCTATATAAATTAAGATGTGAACATTGTGCTATAAATTTTTGAAATTTATAGAGTTACTTAGAAATTTTTGATTTGCTAGTACACTCTGGTAGTGTTAATTTTAACTTTTTGTAAATGCATTGTGCAAAAGGAGGACATATCACGGTAAGTAATCATTTCATGATTTCAGAAGCTGCCATTATCCATTTTTTAATGCTCCACTACAACTTGAATTTATTTTATAGTTCTTATGAGTTTCTTTTGCTAATTTGTTGTTACATTTTGCAGGTGATTTTTATGTTCAATATTATTTCTTGATATGCTGTCGGGTGCTCAATTTTCTGAATATTTCATTGACAACGAATTCTCGACTCGGGGATTTCTGGGATAATTTGATGGATTTTTTAATTTCAGCATTTTATATTTTGGATTAATAGCATAATGAAATTTTAAGAAGTTATTTTGTGGCGAATTTTATGTAAATTCAGATTTTGTTTGTCAGTTCCAATCTCTCTTCAAAAAAAATCCATATTATTAATTTTGTAATTACGTGACCCAGACAAAAACCCAGGAGATGAGAATTGCGTTTGAGCAATTGGCTTACACTATTGCACCTCTTTTAGTACTCCCTATTTTGTGGCCTTATTTTTTGGCCGAGTTTTGGATTTCATATTTTGGAGTCAATTTCTACACCTTAGTTTGAGACTAATTCCCGAATACTGTTTTGTAGCCGACGATCTACGTCAGATTTTGGAGGAACACCTAGTCCACGTGGTTAAGATTTTAGAGGGAGTCCAACCCACATTCAAGAGAGTTGTTTGGCGTTGTACGGAGTATCACCTCTAGCGACTAGCATCAAGTAGAAGATAGATATAAAATCCCAAGCCGATCTACCGCACGATGGACACCGCATTAAAGTTTATAAGGTCACGTGAATTTAATTAAAAGCCTAACTGTAAGCTGATGGTTAAATATATTTATTATTTTATCCTAGAGTTTCATTGTTGAGAGAAGACAATTTGTTAAAATTGATGTGCCTCTTTGAGACCTTGATTACAGTAAATTAATGCTATTTTAAAAGATTTTTCGTTATGATTCATTTTAAGGTGAGAGCTAGATGCTTAAACAGTTTTTTGAAGGTAAATTACAGCCATTAAGGTTGTATTAAATAAAAATCGCTATAGCAGAGCGAAATATAAAATAACAAAATTTTTTTTATTAAATAAAATAAACAAAAAAAAAGTGCATAGCATATTAAAGAAACCAGCTCAACGGTCATAAAAATCAGAAAATAATTTCTTTTATTCTGAAAAATTTGTTTGCGTCGCGTACTGATACGATTCGCACGGAATAGGATCCGGGGTGTGCACCGCGGTTGAGCAAAAGTGTTAAACTTTACAAATGATCTTATTTCAACACAAACTCAATTTAAGTACCAAATTTCAATTATGTAACTCAATCTGCAGATGCTGTGAAGTTAGGCAAATTTTCAAAAACTAAAAAACACCAGAATTATGTACCTAAAATTGATACCGATAGAAAAAATTAACTCACATTTTGGTACTTTTGTTCTGCTTCGAAAGCAATCCTAGATAGCAAATTTGAGTTCATTTGCTTTGATTGGAGCAGCTAGAGATGCCGAATATCTAAGTTAAAAGGCCGGCGATTGGAGAATTTTAACGAAAACGAGTAAAAAAATTATCTGCGTCACTAAGGTCGTATTTTTTGCGCGAAATGTATCTCGTCAAGATGCGATTTGAAAGGAATAAATAACGGTTCAAAAACTACGCATTAATAGCAAACCGAAATAAAATTTGAGAAAAAATTTAATTCTTTTGAAATATTCGCGAGGTGTATCGCGTACTGAAGAACATGCTTCTAACATCAAATCGTAATCAAAATTAGACAATAGTTCATTTTCTTTAAGAACAATTTAAAAATTCGTGAAATGCATTGCGTAATGTCCGCGAAGCTGGTCAATTTGCGATTCCAATGAAAAATTCTCCGCGAGGTGCAGCGCGGTTGAAAAAAAGAGTTGAAACTGTGGAGTTGAGCAAATCTTCAAAAGCCACAAACAAACAAAAAATTGTTACGTAAAAATGACGGAGTTGAAAGAATTTACAATCAACAGTTTAGTTTTGCTTCGAAAAGATACCCAGATAACAAATTTTACTCATTTGGTTTGAAGGCAGCCGCTCGAGATGATAAAATATAATGGAAAGATATATATATATATATATATATATATATATATATATATATATATATATATATATAAACTGTAATATATACAACTTTTGATTTCTAACTTAACTCTGTAATTCTTATGATGGTGATATTTACATACAACCTCGTCAATTAGTCCTGAGAAAGGATATTATCCGAAATATAGACATGATTGACAAATTGGTCATGTATTCACATTAGTTGGCCCTTTTGAATTTTACCGAGAACTCACAATTCTATAAGTTTTTTTTCTAAAGTTTTGTTTTCGTTGATAAGAATAATCGTTCATGGAGTACAAAATATGCAGTAAAATTAAATTGAATTGCAAAAAATTTAAATAAATTGAATTGGAAAAAATTTAATTGTCGTTCAGTTCTCTGCGTCTACTGCTGGACATAAGCCTTCCCCATTTCTGCCCATTTCTTCCTGTCTTGAGCTCTTTGTATCTAGTTGCCTGCACATCTCTTTAAATCATCCATCCAACGGGTAGCATATTTACAGATGCTACTGTATTTCGACACAAGAGTTTTGAAATCAGTTAGATTTTGTAAAACGCTTATATTTACAGATGCTACTGTATTTCGACACCAAAGTGTTGAAATGAGTTAGGTTTTGTGAAATGTCCATCTCTACAGATGCTACTGTATTTTGACACCAGAGTGCCAAGTCACTTAACTTTTGCAGGAAGAGCTATGTAACTCGCAAACCCTCATACATATCGACACTCGATCCCAGGAGATGAAGGACGATGATGAGATTGTTGCCATTGATAGCAGTAGGTAATATTTATCGTATGCATATTTGAAGAAAAAATCACGATTAGTGAATTTTTCAATCGAATATCATGTGAAATCATATTACCTGCATCTGAAAAAATTTTGCTAAAAAAATTTATTTCACTTCAACAATGGTTTTTTACCGCTTAGGACTGTTAGGTGACAATGCACTATGATATTTTTATAGACGAAAAAACAAGATGACGCTTTGTTTTATGATTATGGTCATATTCTACTGACAATCGATGTGAGGGGTTTTTGGTATAGGATATAACAAAATAACAACCATGAAATATTTAATACGTATTTTGAAACCCTCTTTTAATGAGCAGATCCATGCCCTTTAGCACTGGTTCTGTCCAATGTTTTTGCCCAGGTTTCTAATTCGGTTTACTGTTCTAGTCATGTGTATCTTGGATGGTCGTCCAGATTGAATCCTGGGAAGTCCTCAATTTTTCTGCCTCTATCTAGACTAGAGGCTGTATATTGACTGACAGCAATCTCTTTCATTCCTTACTTATAGATATTAGATAAACAAAGTAAATTTTTTCAAAGTTAATTTTTCCGAGATTCCTTTTAATTGTGGAATAAATCGTTTTTTCCAATATTTAATGAAAATGATAATCTTGAAACATATTCTAGAGGTTATATCTTCAAAGATGGAAGATAGTGACTAAAACTTATTTATTAAGTATATTAATACATGATTACTTTATATGATTCCACATCTGATTCATAAATTCTAATATGTAGAAAACATTAGGTTAGGTTTCAACAACACTGTGGTGTCGAAATACAGTAGCATCTGTTAATATGCGCGTTCTACAAAGGCTAACTGATTTCGATACTCTGGTGTCGAAAAACAGTAGTATCTGTAAATATAAGCGTTCTACGAAACCTAAATGATTTCAACACTCTGGTGTCGAAATACAGTAGCATCTGTAAATATGCCAACGGGTAGGGGGTAATTGCTTCTTTAATTCAAGCGTGATCTCCACTCAAGCAGTCTTTTCATCTATCTCCGTCCGCCATTCGTGCCACATGTCCAGCCCACTTCCACTTGAGTTTGCAAACTTTGGATAAACTAATTTGGATTTGGAAAAAATGAGACAAATATAAGTTTTCAATTTGCAATTTATTTCATATAGTCAGAAGGGTCATTACAAACTCACTCCTTTTATCGTGCTCTTTTCAATCGTTTTTATTCACATCAAACGTCGATACCGGCAAAGTAGCTAATATTCTAAGCGATATTCGTAAATAAATTTCTAGGCAATCATCCAGCTCTGTAAATGAATTTTCAGTTTTAGGCCTAACATCGCCTCTACGAGTTAAATTTTCTTTCACACTTTCAACTCAACGAGAACAGCAGGTGTGGCAGTAAGAAAATTTTGAAGAGACTCGTCAGTTTTGATAAATTTATCAGCTGCGCTGCCAATTTCGTATAAATCATACTTGAAAGCACCGAAAATTCTTCTAATATATTCTCATGATTAGTAAATCTTTCTTCACGATCCATGATGTAGAAGTTCAGAAATGGATTGAACACCATCACACGAAATTTTTACGGACTCGACAATTTTTATTTACTTCAAATTATTAAGGAGTAAATGAATAAAAAATATTTGTCAATCAAATATTGATTGAAAATATTCTATGAGCAGAAATATCACCACTCGAATGTAAACAGGAAGTTTAATAGGTCACTAGGACCAAAAAACATGTTTAAAAGAGCTCAAATGCTTAATCAAGTTTGCAGTCATTTCTGAATGAAAAAAAAGTGAACCTTTTTTTTAAATTCAGCCCTTAGACTGATTACCCGATTGAGTAGGCTTTTCTTTAACTCAGAAAGTCATCTAACCTCAACCCTCATATATATATATATATATATATATATATATATATATATATATATATATTTATTAATTCTTATTGTTGTTGTGTGTGAACTCTTTCTATTCTCTTTATATTTTTTAGAAATAACAGACTTGTTTAAAAAAAAACAAAACTTTTATTGTTATATATTATAAAAATAATATATATATATATATATATATATATTTATATATATAAATATTTATATATATTTATATATATATATATATATATATATATATATATATATATATATATATATAATTATTTATTTGAATTGTTGTTGTCTGTGATCTATTTTTAATCTCTTGATAATTATTAGCAATAACAGGCTGGTTGAATCTTAAAAAACTCGATTTTATTAAAAAGTTGACGTTCTATAGTAGGCTAAGAATATATCATATAAAAAAATTTTGAAATTCTAAATAAAAATTTCATTTAAAACAGCTACTTCCATATAAACGAGCTATACCGATAATTTTTGCTCTACTTGTTTAATATTTTCCCGCGACTAATTTCTTTGTTATTGTTAATTTACTCTTTCTGAGATCTCGCAGATGGAATTAATCGCCTCAGTGGCAAAGTTTGACCAAATCTCCCATACCGGAGAGTTCAAACAATAAACCACAAATGTTGTGATTGTCTTCCATAATAGAGGATTTTGTTTGTTATACTATTTTCATCTCCAAATTTTCATTCCAATGCTTAGCTGCGCCGTTCTGATGAGGACCAAAGAGTCCGAAACACGTGTCAACGGCTGCTTCCATATAAGCGTTCTATACCGATAATTCTGGTCTACTTTTTTAATATTTTCTCGTACTAATTTCTTTGTTGTTAGATAAATAGTAACCTATTATTATTTTTTTCGAACATTACGTTGGTAAAGGTTTCTGTAGTTTCCCTTACCTTCTAATGATAACAATTTTGAATGTTGATATTAGACTGAATAGAACATAATAAATAACAAAGAACAACTACATCCGAAAAAAGTTTTAACAAGACAAGTCGTCTGTTCTATTAAAAATTTTTTCGAATCAGTAGATGTCAGAGAAATTTCAATTTTTTCGAATATCGTAGTGAAACGTCAACTTTTAATAAAATCGAGTTTTTAAGATTCAACCAGCCTGTAATTGCTAATAATTATCAAGAGATATATATATATATATAATATATATATATATATATATATGAGGGTTGAGGTTAGATGACTTTCTATATAATATATATATATAATATATATATATATATATATATATATATATATATATATATATATATGAGGGTTGAGGTTAGATGACTTTCTATATATATATATATATATATATATATATATATATATATATATATATATATCTATATTCCAAGAGATATCAATTATTGGTATAACAGGTTTATTTCAAACATTACATTTTAAATTTAAAATTCATAGGACGTTTCAATGGAGTTTCCATCTTCATCAGCTAAAATTCGGGATGAAATACAATTCAAATGCCTAAATATAAAACACATCTCACATAAAAAGGCCATTGTTAGCAACGTAATATACAGAGCTGTCGACGATTCCGACCTGAAACACTCAAAAAAGCGAAATCACTTCTGATACGCAATAACTACCCTTCGCATATAATAGACAAAAACATCAAAATCCAAGTACATAAAACCTACAATAAGGAACTAAGATTTAACACACCAGAATCTACAGATAAAAAAATATACGTACCTATTCCATACATCACATACCTGACCCCGAAAATAACCAACATTTTAAAACCGTTCAGTATACAGATAGCACATCAACCTCAGAATCAGATAAAACAACTCTACACCAACTTAAAGAGCAAAATTCCAACAGAAAAGAAATCCCACGTAGTATACAGCGTTCCCTGCAAAGATTGCAATAAAGCATATATCAGAAAAACCTCACAACGTCTACAAGATAGACTAAAAGCCCACAGATATGCCAAAACAGCGAACACTGCACTGAACAAACACAAACAATCAGAAAGACATGAATTCGATTACGATGAAACACACATACTAACGATGGAGAAAAACTTAAAATCACGCGAAATCCTTGAAATGATTTTTATACAAAAGAACGAAGACAACACAGTTAACAACAAAATGGATATAAAAGTTCGATATATGCCCCATTATTGTAATACATGAGCTCTATACGCATGAACGATTATACATCGATTAAACAGAGATTCGATAGTCAAGTAGTATTGTGACAACTACCGACGAACATTCTGGTGAGATACAATTTATTTTATTTTACTTTTGTGTATGTGTGTATATGTTTTATATTTAGGCATTTGAATTGTATTTTATCCCGAATTTTAGCTGATGAAGATGGAAACTCCATTGAAACGTCCTATGAATTTCAATTTTAAAATGTAATGTTTGAAATAAACCTGTTATACCAATAATTGATATCTCTTGGAATGAATACGATAAACAGGTAAAACTCAAGAATTTAAATATATATATATATATATATATATATATATATATATATATATATATATATATATATATATATATATATATATATATATATACGAGGATATATCGAAAAATTCTTAGCCTACTATAGAACCAAACAAAACTTCAACGTCAAAATATTTTATTACTCAACATATTCTCCTCTTAATTGTATACATTCATTACAGCGAACCTGCAACGTCTCTAGACCTTTCAAAAAAAATATGTTTCTTCTTGCTCTGCAAACCAGACCTTTTATTCTATATATATACAGCTTTTATTACCTCCTCGTTCGAAGAAAATTTACGACCTTTCAAACTTTTTTTCAGTTGAGGAGTCTGGTGAATAAGGGGGGTGTTCTAGTAATTCAAACCCTAAATCACGAATTTTTTGCATGGAAACATGAGATTTGTGTGCAGGGGCGTTTTCCTGCAAAAATAAAACACCTTGGATAGCTTTTCGCGTCTTTTCTCTCTAATTTTTTTCCGCAGAGTGGTCAGTAATGTCGAATAGTAATCTCCAAATATTTTTCTACCCTGTTCCAAAAAATCAATTATGATTACTCCATTGCAATCCCAAAAAACTGAAGCACGAAGTCTCATCCATAGTAACAATTTGGTTTAAGAAGTCTACATCGTTTTCAAATCGAGCACAGATCGAACGCGATGCTACTACCCTTGCAACTTTCGGTCAACATTCAAACATTTGGGGATCCATTTTGCAGCAATTTTTCTCATGTCCAAATTGACGTGAACTATATGATGAACGCGTTCGTATGAAATATTCAGTGCTTCAGATATCCGTTTTAGCCCAATTCGACGTACTGTTAACATCATGTCATGAACTGCATCGATATTTTCGGGGACTGACACAGAAACTTGCCTTCCCGGTCGGTCATCATCTTCAATGGAAAATTTACCTCTTTTGAAGCTTGCAGTCCAATTTTTCACAGTCGCATACGAAGGGCGTTGATCACCTAGGGTATTAAGCATATATTCGTAATTCTGCTTACCTCTTAACCCTTTTAAATACAGGTACTTGATGATGCTCGATACTCCAATTTTTCGATTTTCACAATTTCGGTCGACATATTTTTTCTTTTAATTTATTGCGTAACTCTGGTTTGCTTTTTTGACGTCAAACTTTACAATGACACTTCTAATAAGTTATTGTTCGTTGCTATGGTAACGCAATCATTCAACAAAAAAATTCTAAAATCGTTGTCTAGAAGGTATAAAACGAATGAGAGAACTACTCCTGCATCTGATTGTTTACTTTCAATACGCTGCAATAGTCAATTATTTTCGGGAAAATATGACTTATAATATATTCATCTGATTTCCACCAAGTATTAGTTTCACAATATAGGGCCAATTTCGACAAAAATGTCATTTTCAAGTGAGTAGGTACAATGAACAATGCAGAGCTCAACTAGAAGTTCGCTCAATGGAGATGGATTTCGGTCAGATTCACTATTCACCATTTGAAATTTTGTATCTTTAATTAATTTTTTATATTTTTTCACCTTCACAATAGGTCTGTAGAATATAAAATTGTCGATAAATATTAGATTGTCCCATAACGCTCTTAGCAGTACTAGGCAAGCTATTGGAGAAAATAATCAAGATGAAACTTGAAGAGCATTTCGATAAATATCCTCCAAACTGCCAAGTTGTATTTCGCAGGCAAAAATCTACAGTCCAGTCTCTCACAATATTTGTCTCAAAGATACGGCATCAATCACATACAAATCAATATGCAGACCAATGCTGGAATATGGGCACCCTTTGTATTCCAATATTGTGGGGAGTCGGTGATGACGGCACTCTTAGTGGCTAAACATTGTTTTTTTTTACGAACTTAATATGGGCTGATGGACTTCATTCAATTAGCTTTCGATGAATGTGTATGTTTGTTTATCATCAATAAAGTAAATCCATCTATTAATCAATCTACGTTATCGTTAATATCATAGTTATTTTCTGAAATAGGTGATGGCCGCTTCATCCAACATAGGCAGATGTTTTTTCCTACATTCTATTCCATATATATACGACATTCATAAAATTTATCTATGTATTATTTTTTTTGGGTTGAAAAGTGATTTCACTAAACTGAGGCTGTTATTAAAAAAATGGAATTATGATAAAAGGTTCTTTACACCATCCAACAGCGGACCAGATAAACTGATAAAAATATATTCATTTTCTGGTTTTTCCTTAATTAAGTAAAGTGAAAGTGAAGTTATTTCAAGTTCTTCATATTTGCGCCCTTTGGTTAGAATTGTTAGACAAAAAAATTCAATAAAGGTGTTATAATATATAGAATACAACACCATATGCTCATATTCAGCGGGATTAATAGGATACACATTCTAACTACGTTTTGAAAAATATATTATATCACATAACAAACTACTAAGTTTCAAATATAATCAATATAAAATATCTACATCGCACAATAGAACTCACGTTTGATATAAAAGTAAAAAAAACTGTTGGAAATTAATGAGGTAGATACAAAAGGCTGAAATTTGACTGCAGTCCCTTTTCATTGTTGAACTTAATGATATTAACCAAGCGAAAAATACTTGACATCACTTATATTATATTATAAGTATAAATATCTGTAAATTTCATTGTAACTACTCACTTGATAATGACGTTGTTGTAGGAACCGGTATTATGTTTTGAAATAAATTGCTGGTGGATATATGAGAAAATACGATATAATAACATTGAGGAAAATGAATTTCCACAAAATAGATAACTAATCATTATCATTCATGAGATATTCTTCAATCTTTCATCAGTCAAGATGGAGTAGATTTAATTTTTTATCTCAATTGATTGTTTTGAAAGTGAAAAATATTGTAATATTTTCAGATTTTATGAATTTAGAATTGATAAAAAAGTTGTCAAACAGAGAGAGAGAAGCTATACCGGTATGTTCTTAGAATGCAGTTCATTCTTCTGTGCAATTTAGTAAATTTCAATCAAAAAGCTTTTGAGAAATGAAATTTAAATCCAATGCTTTGAAAACTGAATCAATTCGATTTACAACCCTTATACGAGTAATATAACGAATATTTCTCATCTATCTTTCGCTGAACAAGTTTGTTTCATCAAGAAAAATGTAAATAATTGGAAACCGTAGTTATGATGTAATTTTTACCTGCCTGGACTTCTGAGATACGACAAAACTTATATGATTCAGAGCTGAAACTAAGGAATCAATTATATGAAGAATTTTGCAACATAGCTATCTCTTATGATTTTGAACTGAAAATTATTTGTGTAAACAGTTATTGAGTTATCTGAATGGAACGCTATTGATAATAATTTTCACTTATACTTGTGAATAGAGATTGAGGCTCATTTCGAATTACTGAATATTCGTCAGATGCTGAAGGTATAATTGTAAAATTTTACAGATACAGATGTTTGTAAGAAATATCAATTACCTAGAAGAATCACTACCAGGAACTGCATTGTCTAACAAATTTTACAAGGGATTATTTTGTGAGTTCTGCCTGATCATTGAGGCATTGAGCTTGAATAAATTTGAATTTATTGATCTATAAAAACAACTATATAAACCCCCATTATCCCTATTCAATATTTCATGTGTATGAGATAATGGTATTTTCCCTTTAGTTAAATAATTTGCATCAAGAGAGTCTACATTTTTATTATGAAAACTACGTTTATGACCTAAAATTCCAATTTTGTAGAATATTAATTCTTCTTTCGGCTATGTATTGATTGTATTGATTTTTATTGAAGAAAACGTGAGATGCTACTGCCTATTCAGAAGAACTTTTATTATATATATATATATTTAATATATATATATATTTTATTTAATATATTTTATATATATATATATATATATATATATATATATATATATATATATATATATATATATATATATATATATATGTATATATATATATATATATATATATATATATATATATAAAATATATATATAAATATATATATATATATATATATAATATATATATATATATATATATATATATATATATATATATATATATATATTATATATATATATATATATATATATATATATATATATATATATATATATATATATATATATATATATATATATATATATATATATATATATATTATATATACACAGTATGTCACAGTGTTAATAATTTCCGTTCATTGTAGTTCACAGCTGATACAGTGTTCTCGCTTTTAGTTTATCAAATCTTGTTGTTATCGTAAATATATTAATGAACATAAGTATCTTAAATATTAATCTATTAGTATAAGTCGTGACAAAATTTCAAAATACATTAAAATATTGATAAATTTTTTTTTTAGAAAACTACTAGAAACAAAAAGAAATTAATTGACACAAAAAAAATAAAAACACCATACCAAACACTGCCAAGAAGAGAACCAAGCTTACAATTCCTCAAACTTCACATGGAATCACAAAAATTTGATATAATTTTGGATATGTAAGTATTCACATAACAAGAGATTATATTTTTTGAGTGCAAAAGTTTTTATATGATATTGCTTATTGTATTTCTAATAGAATACGCCGCTTTTCATTTGAATTTAATATTGAACTTAATTCTGTTAGTGACTGTATGAATTTTTCAAATTTTGGCGAAACATCCTATATAATACATTGAATGATAGAATATTCTGGCAATAGAGAAAGAATGAAACCTAAAATCTCACCTCTTTAAAGTAAAATTCTCATTTCCTCATTTTTCATTCTAGCTCGTCTGAAAACAAACATACTATGAATAAGAAAGGACTTACCGCTTTGTCTCCCAGTTGCTCGACCCTGCAGTGCAGAAAAGCGGTCTGGCCCACAGCGGTGGTTACATTCCGGGGCACATTGAATTCGAAGTAAGGGTAGCTGCTGACGTTGCTATTGAAAAATCCTTCGTCGAAATACGAAGATGTCGACTCCACATCACCTGAAAGAATCAACTGGATTCAAGAGGCAAATAAAGGATGAAGGAACGCGGGGAATATCTCAATTATATGTATTGTCAGACCTCATTTCGAATACAATAGAGAGAGAAACTGAAATTGAAAATTTTTTCCGTTCATTTATTTCAAGGCATCTTGAAATAAAATTTATTATCCTTTGTTTTTGACGAATAAATATTTCACATTTCATGGAAAGGTGACGTTCACAAAACGAAAACAGATCATTTGGAATCTTTGATCATCTACATTTGGAAAATTACAGTTAAAATATAATATGCGATCATTTAACGATTGTTTGTAATTTCTCTTCAAGATTAAAATCTCTTACTAATAACTATTATTATCTAATAATTAACATTTCTTGGCTGTATCCAATACTGCTGGAGTCAACATTTCATGAACTCTGCAAATTTACATTACCTGAGGTGTGACATGTGAAAAAAATTTGAAGTTATGAAATTATGTTGATGTTCTTTTTATTTTGATATTTAGGTTCACTGTTATATTATTGAAAATTGATTCAGTTTGGGCACTAATTTTCGGTTACTGTTACCTTAAACTAACCGTTGTTGATAAATTGTGAGAAATTGAAAAATACGGACCATGATTTAAATATTGTTTACACCCTGTAACCAGCTGCTTGTAGCTGAATTTACTGCTTAGCAAAAAGGTTAAAGTTAACTACCACATGAAAGTTTCATTTAAATATTGTACAGAGTGGTGAAAAAAATTGCATCAAAGTTTGGCACATTTTTTATTGAATAACTTCTTAAAGTTAAATGGAACATCCTATATTTAGTGTCATATTTTGACGCAGAATTAGATTCCCTTTAAGACTATGGGGTGTTCCATAGAAAAAAATATAACTTTGATATGTATCTTTTGTTGGGTCACCCTGTATATTTCAAAATAATTTTGAAATATGCCCCTCATGGACCAACATATATTTTTTCCCCACTCTTTTCAATTCTCATAGAAACACCGAGGCGAATATGGTGGGTATATATATATATATATATATATATATATATATATATATATATATATATATATATATATATATATATATATGTTGGTATTTCTTTCTTTTAGCAATAACTTTTTTAAACCAATGGTATCAATGAGTTCGCATTTCGTCACGAAATTTGTGAGTTTTTCAATTATTTTGATTTTCCTAGCTGTGCTGTATTTTCTTTAGTTCTTTGTTTTCTACTAGTAAACGAGGATTATCAAGAAAAAATTTACATTATCGACAACCTATTTACGTTTTGTTGCGAAACTTGAACACATAGTTCAATGCCTCAAATGAATTTCCTACCCAAATAATATTTTCTGAATCGATCAATTCATTAAAAATTGAATAGAAAATTCTATATCTCTTTAGATCCAAAAATCACAAATCCGTGTTAAATATATTCCGTTCATGAAACACAGAAATTCATATAATCTGGAAGAAATGTTGACATCTTGTTGCGACCGCGCAATATTATTTAGTTATTTTTTCAATAATGATATTTTCAAAATTTTCATTTTTCTTTTCGAACAATTTATTTCTATTCCTTTTCAAATTCATTTTCACCTCATATTAAGTATCATTTTATTCAGTCTTCCCCCGTATATGCCTTCAAATTTCTCCTTCATCGCTGTGCGCGGAAGACATATGTTCTGAAGACACATGTGAAACAAATATAATTCAATTTTCAATTGCGACTAACTTGTGCTCCAGTGCGTTATATCTACTTTACATATTCTCCTCATTTTCACCATTTTCATCTTTTCACCGCTTGAACTTCAAGATTTTCTGGAATTACGATTGGAGACAGTGGAACTCTGGCCAGAGTGTGAGTGGAACGAGTTTCACCAAGTTAAGAACTTTTATCCAACACCCAAGGTTGAGTCCGGCAATAAGGTAGGATTTGAAGGTATTTTTTAACAACTCTCAAAAATTTATACAGTCCACTAAAGTCTCAATCCTCCACATCTCATAAAATATAGATTCACATAATGATTATTAGATTGTTAGCATGTTTCCACGCAATAATGTACTTTTCTTCTCGGGTATCATGATGAACTAATATCATATAATGCTCGCAGCTGGTTGTTTCTTGGCGTAGAGTAAACGCCTCAATGGACCATTTGTTCAAGATCTTGCAATTCGTGCAGTTTAATCACCGTATTGTAATTTCAGACAAAGTGAGCAATTTAGCTTCAGCAAGATTCTATAGGGACTGCGAAGAAATGCAACATTGCAAATAGATGATGAAGATGGGAATTAGAGAAGGCATTTCGAAAATTAGTGATTAGCTGTTTACGTCATCCAGCTGATTTTTGTGTTGATATAGATATAATAAGCTCATATTAACCGAATTGAGCTTTCGATTACTTGATAAAGAACTGTTCTATTGATGAATATCGGGAATGTTTACTTGAAACTATATAATTCACCAATTTTCAATTATTTTCTGCTATTAGTTATGAGAAAACCGAAATCTCAATAACAATCAAAGATACTTCAGTAGCTTGCATGTACCCTTCAGACTTTATTGCAGAAGCCCAGATAAGAGGAACGGGTGCGAGGATCGGAGCACGAAGAGCCCTGTTGTAAATACGAAACAATAAAGAAGAGATTCGAGTAGGTGCCTCTGAAACCCGCAACGCGGTTCGAGAGTATATCGATTTGAGCCCTATTAGAGTGATATTCCCATCAAGCAATACTCATTTCACGTGACGTCTTTCCGATCACGAATTTTCGGCCGGCAAAAGTACTTGATTTGGGGGTTGTTGGCGAATCTATCTAATAGGCGGTAGAGCCTGTTACTAGTTCAATTTTTGAATATTTTTTGTACTATTCAACACTCTGGACATGTTGAGCTTTATTCAGTAAAATAAGAGTTGCAGTTCAGCGTTGCTACACAGTATTTCACCTCAGTGATTATTCAAATTCTTACACTATGAATAAAACTTCTATTGAACATAAAGTGATAAAATTTCATTTAAGATTGAAAACCTATCATTACATGAGACAAATCTAATTCAACATATGATAAAATAATGAAAATTCAATGAAAAATAATGAAATATTTTTGATCCGCAATGTAGGCAAAAGAGCTAGTAAAATGAAGTTTCGATCTGAAACACATTGAGAAATTTCATTCTGTGATAAGCTTATCCCAAAATATTGCTGCTTTCGCAGCTGAAATTACATCACATGTTCATTGCTAAGTGCTCGGCTAAGTGTATGCAAACTTCTTTGAAAATTCTAATTTTTTTTATGTTCTTGTAGCAATTTAGATAATGATAACAAGGCTTACATACATTTTCAATTTTATTATAATAAGAAACAAAAATTGATTCGAAACTGTTATTTTCTCTCTTTTACGATATTCTCAGTGAATGAAAAATTTTCAAAATTGAAATTTTATCAATATTTTAATCATTGTTCGCTTCTTATCATTTTTCTTGAAAAAGGTTCAAATGATAAAGGCTTGGAAAAGAATGTTTTAAGTTGAATAACGCCAACTGGAACCGACTATCTTGTTACGTCAGTAACTGTAACCGCACACACAATTTCTGGCATCCTGATGAGGATATAGAGGTAAATGAATTGGGTCTAAAAGGGTTTCACCTTGACACATAGAATACCTGTGGCTAAGAACAAACGTTAAATATTGGAATGTGTTTTAATTTATATGAAAGCAAGGTGAATAAAAGAAACGAATTGAATTACGGACGGAGATCGTTGAGATTTTCATTCATTTTAACTAAACTTTCTATTATTCACACATCCATCATCCTAGTGTTGGAACACTTTACTAGCATGTAATGAATAACCTTATACTGTAAGGATGATTTTTCATCGAAATCGAAGAAGCTTTTCCAATATTACATATACATTATCAGATATAATACATATATATATATATATATATATATATATATATATATATATATATATATATATATATATATATATATATAATTAAGTGAACTAGGACATTTATTTGAAACTAATCAAACAAACCTCCTAGCAGAGCTGGTTATAAGAGTTCACGAAGCATCGAAATATCAACAAACTACCCTAGACGGTAATTGTTCGAAATGTTGATTTGATTATCACAACCGATGGAAATTGATAGACAGACTGTTTCGCCCTTATCGGGGCTCATCAGTATCATCCATCCACCGGGAGTGATAACCAAACCAACATTTTCAAACGGTCATTACATATTTCCTCTAGCAACTCCATGACATATAAATATGACACAGCGCCACCAGTCGGAAACAATTGAACCACGTCTTTCAGAACAGAAGAAAACATTTCGGCCACGAGAACAATTACGCCCGGAACACCCGAAGGTGGCTACCATATTCGCTAAGCAAGAGTAAAGCTGACACATCAATTCAATGTGATTCAACATTACACACCGCAGGCAGCAATCGCCCCGAATTTTATCGCAATGGCAAATGAATATAAGTAAGAATTATTCGTGTTGAACGGAAAACACGCCCGTGGTTATAAAATTAAGTGAACTAGGACATTTATTTGAAACTAATCAAACAAACCTCCTAGCGGAGCTGGTAATAAGAGTTCACGAAGCATCGAAATATCAACAAACTACCCTAGACGGTAATTGTTCGAAATGTTGATTTGATTATCACAACCGATGGAAATGGATAGACAGACTGTTTCGCCCTTATCGGGGCTCATCAGTATCATCCATCCACCGGGAGTGATAACCAAACCAACATTTCAAACGGTCATACATATTTCTTCTAGCAACACCATGACATATGAATATGACACAGCGCCACCAGTCGGAAACAATTGAACCACGTCTTTCAGAACAGAAGAAAACATTTCGGCCACGAGAACAATTACGCCCGGAACACCCGAAGGTGGCTACCATATTCGCTAAGCAAGAGTAAAGCTGACACATCAATTCGATGTGATTCAACATTACACACCGCAGGCAGCAATCGCCCCGAATTTTATCGCAATGGCAAATGAATATAAGTAAGAATTATTCGTGTTAATGGATGATACTGATGAGCCCCGATAAGGGCGAAACAGTCTGTCTATCAATTTCCATCGGTTGTGATAATCAAATCAACATTTCGAACAATTACCGTCTAGGGTAGTTTGTTGATATTTCGATGCTTCGTGAACTCTCATAACCAGCTCCGCTAGGAGGTTTGTTTGATTAGTTTCAAATAAATGTCCTAGTTCACTTAATTTTATAACCACGGGCGTGTTTTCCGTTTAACACGAATAATTCTTACTTATATTCATTTGCCATTGCGATAAAATTCGGGGCGATTGCTGCCTGCGGTGTGTAATGTTGAATCACATCGAATTGATGTGTCAGCTTTACTCTTGCTTAGCGAATATGGTAGCCACCTTCGGGTGTTCCGGGCGTAATTGTTCTCGTGGCCGAAATGTTTTCTTCTGTTCTGAAAGACGTGGTTCAATTGTTTCCGACTGGTGGCGCTGTGTCATATTTATATGTCATGGAGTTGCTAGAAGAAATATGTATGACCGTTTGAAATGTTGGTTTAGTTATCACTCCCGGTGGATGGATGATACTGATGAGCCCCGATAAGGGCGAAACAGTCTGTCTATCAATTTCCATCGGTTGTGATAATCAAATCAACATTTCGAACAATTACCGTCTAGGGTAGTTTGTTGATATTTCGATGCTTCGTGAACTCTTATAACCAGCTCCGCTAGGAGGTTTGTTTGATTAGTTTCAAATAAATGTCCTAGTTCACTTAATTTTATAACCACGGGCGTGTTTTCCGTTTAACACGAATAATTCTTACTTATATATATATATATATATATATATATATATATATAATATATATATATATATATATATATTATATATATATATATATATATATATATATATATATATATATATATATATATATATATATATATATACCTATATATATATATATATATATAATATATATATATATATATATATATATATATATATATATATATATATATATATATATATATATATATATATATATATATATATGTGTGTGTGTGTGTGTGTGTGTGAGCTTGTGTACGTGACATTACTAGATAGTCATGTAGGTCAAGCTACAGAGATTTTTTCATGTAAAAAGTGTTAGAAGAAAACCAGCTCCGCCATTGTGTGTAAAATAGTTCCACAAGATATAGTGATATGTTTTTCACTCGACTTTATTATTTATGTCTTTGTTATTAACAATTTTATGCAAAAAATCGTTTTTTTTTAGTTTTTTGCTTATAAAATTGAAACTATCAGAGCAATCGTGATGATGTCAATACACTTATTGTAGAAAATGAAAACACGAAAAAAATGAGAGGTCGGACGGCTCGCTCAGACCCTTTGTCTAAGGGAAAATTGGGAAAGACCGTCCAAAATGCAGTTTTTTCAAAAGTTCATAACTCGGTTATTTTTTGAGTTGTAGCGTAGATCCTCCGGTTAGTATTATTTATCAATATAAACTTTATTTGTGCGAAGAGCAGGAACTGTCCGATGCATAGTTTTTGATCTGTGGTCATTTGATTATGTTACTATGCAATTTTCCAGCAGACCTGAATGCGACAGATATGGTCTGATTTCAATTTACTAAAAAGATTTTGAAAGTAGAATTCTCAAAGTTCAAACCGTTCATCTTGGTTTTCCATAAAAACGCTGAGAAATATGTTAAAAATAAAGCTGAACATGACGAAAAACGGCCGAGCGCGTAAGAGTAGTTAAAGAGTGGGGGTAGAGCAGCAGGCAAGGAGAAGTATGACATTCGAAAGCGTCGGCATTTTGAACGTTGTCA
>JARQZK010003638.1:0-95000 GCA_030704885.1 Cynegetis impunctata
TTTTTATTCAAATCGATGCTGGTCGAAAGAATTGCAAAGTTTTGTCATTTTATTAGCTTTATTTCCTATCGCTCCCAACATAGCTCCTTCATTTTTAGTGATAGAAAGTTTTTTCAAAAACGATTTTGTAGGACCTTTCAAGAGCTATAAGAGTATGTAAATTAAATTCCTTAAGATCCCTTTAGTTTTTGAATGGGGTGAGTTTAAAAGGCTCGAATATGGTGGTGTTCGCTTGTAAATAATGATTTCACGGCTATATCTCGCCCAATATTCACAGTACAGAAAATCTTTGCACAAAGAAATTTAGGTTATTAAAAAAGCTTCAATTTTTTTCGCATCTCCAGTAATTTCGGAGATATTTTGAAGGAAAGGGTGAAAAATACGAAATCGCAAAAAATCGTTTTTTCTTTAAACTTCTATTTTTCTGAAATTAGGCGTTTTAAATTGGTCAAACTTCTTGGGTGTATTGAAAATACATATATAAAGAGAACGACAAAAGACTCAGGATCAATTTCAATTAGGGGAGTAGTAAGGGGGTTGATTTCACTGATTTTTTCATAGAAAAAATTAGGTACCGACATTATTTTGATCATAAGTCGTTTAATGTTCATGCTAGAAACTTTTGTTTTTTTTAGTTTGAAAGGTCTAATTAAATATTTCAAAAAAGTTCCAATGAGTTTTCTTCGAAAAATGCAAATTTTTCCTGTTATTTGACTTTGAATCTTTCAAATTATGCATTTGGCTGAGAAAAGTTAACAATTAACATGCCGTAGGTCGGTTCGTATTAGTCGTAGAAAAATAATTGAAAAAAAATTTTGTTTGTTTTTTCAAAAGCTACAATTTTGCTCTCCACCAGTTTTTTGATAAAATGCATAGTTTTTGAGCTATTAGCAAAAAACTTTTTGAAAACATCGATTTTTCCGTCGAAAAACTGTTACTTTCAACCGCGAATAAATCAAAAAATATTAGTTTTACGAAGAAAACGTAAAATTACTTTTCCCATCGATTACTTTAGTTAAAATGTAGAAAAAAATTTCCACCCTCGAGAAGGGGTGGCAACCACTCCCAAGGTTTTAGCGTACACCGGCATTATGTAGAAAATGATCCTTGGGCTATTCCCTACCTTCTGTGAAAATTTCACGTAATTCCATGCAGGACGAAGAAATTGCGAGCCAAATTGCTTCATTTCCTGTACTATTTGTACGGGATCGGCAAGATCATGAATTACGCGTGGCGCAACAGTATAACTTACGGGGGACAGCCCTCCGTAGTATTACTATATGCATGCTTCCCCTTGTCTCCTACTCTTCCCCACTATTTAAATACCCTCGTGCTCTCGGTCGGTTCTCATGATGCTCAGCTTCATTCCAACATATTTATCAGCTTTTTAATGGAAAGCCAATATCAGCTTTTTCGAAATCGCAAAGCCTGCTTTTTGCACCTATAAAGTATATTAAAAACTAATACTGGCCGGAGATCTACGCTACGACTCAAAAAATAACCGAGTTATGACTTTGAAAAAAACTCAATTTGGCTGATTTTTTCCGATTTTCTCCTAAACTAACGGTCTGATCGAGTCTTTCGACCTCTCATTTTCTGTGTGTTTTCATTTTCTACAATTTATCTCGATTACCATGATACTTTCAATTTTATAAGCAAAATGTTTTTGTGTATAATTGTTAAGAACAAAGTTATGAATAATGGAGTCCAGTGAAAAACATATCATTAGATCATATGAAATTATAACAATGGAGCAGACAGTTTTCTTCTAAGACTTTCTGCATGAAAAAATCTCTGTAGCTTGGCCTAAGTCAGATCTAGTCCAATTTGACATTATATAAAATAATTGTCACCTAAAATAAATGTCATAGTGATTTCAGCCACCTTAAATGAGAACGGAAATGTTACAAATAGATCTCATCCCATCAGGTCCCCCCACTCCGATTTGATGAACTGACATTTCGACTGAAACGGAGACGTAAATAAGAACTGAAATAATCGTGTGAAAGCCTTGAAGGCGTACACTTCTTTTTAATTTCGAATCTTTCATGTTATAGGCATATCGTACAGATATAATTCTACAAAAAAAAGCCTGTTACTCTGATAAATTCATATTGGGACCTCTTTTTATTTCAAAATGATGTACTTACACAACGAATATTATGAATAGTTATTTAAAACATAAAAATGGTTTCTTCATTTATTCAGTTCAACAAACTTCCCTAAGAATGATGAGGAGGTACATAACTAATATCCATGTAATTTTCTTTTACTGGAGGAAATACTTCATTTGATTGTCCTTCATCGATAACGAAATAGCTATTAGATATATTCCCAGGATGCATTGCACGTCCACTTTTACATACTTTTCTACTCAACAGCCTATCTCCTTGAGTTAAGACAACTCCTCGTCTAGATAAACCTTTTTTTCTCATGGCCCTCTCCTCCATATAACTATGGACGTAATCGCTGGTGTCAGTATCAGTATCAATTCTGTATGCATAATTTAGTCTTGAATGAGGTTGAATTGGTTCGCTTCTATTTGATATATCGTTTTCTTCCGTAAATATGTTATCTCCTTGAGATTCGTTATCAGCTGACTGCAGATCGCGATTAGAAGGTGAAGTAGCGAGTGAGCTCATTTGTTCAGAGGTACGGTACGGAAACGAATTACTACCGATCTTTCTTGAAAACATTGTCTTATATTTAGGTTCTGCTGTCATTTTAGTTATGGGATGATTTGGATGTTTGCCTTTACTATTTCCTAAGCCATATACAGTGGCAAATACTTCAGCTATGTCATCTAAGTTTCCGGCTTCTTTTATGTTTCTCAACTTAAATCGATGATACGGTGGCTTATTTCTAGTCAAACTAGCGGTGAGTTTTCTGTTACTTTGAACTTGCTGTTCCGGGTCGCTTACTGAATATTGTGTAGCATACTTTTTACGTACTTCTCGCAGTATCTTAGCCCTTTCGACCGGCCACATTTTACTGTATATACCGTATTTATGGCGTGGAATTTTGTCGCCATCCCCATAATTCTTGCACCTGAGGAGTAAAAAGTTTAAAAGGATTACTAGAATTTCTAAAATTAAAATAGAGAATTAATAACTTTATATGATTAAGTTTTTTTCAATTAAATGTTTTGACAAGAGTACCTATTTCGAATTGAAATGTTAAAACGAGATTTCAGTTACTTTATTCTTTCAATTTAATAAATTTCCCTAATTCATTATGATTGTGTTGCCACTGAGCAAAATTAGTCACATTGGACAACACAATAAGTCATTCAAATTCCTTTAATTATTAATTTGAATGCTCGAGCCAGATGCAAGATATGTATCGTGAGACACCAAGAGGGTTTTTAAAAACGTTTTTTTATACTTCACTACAATATTTGTATAATTATTATCTTAACTGAACTGAATTAAAGCAAAGCAACGAGATGTGTTCTCGACAAGAGTAAGCTTATAAGTGAAGAAGGCTAATACAGTTGGTTAAAACGTAAACTTCTATAATATAACAATAGGTCTCTTAGAATAATAGTGCATACTTGCAGTTTATTGTCTATATGCTTGCACTTTAGGGGTACCTATGTAGGTATCTTGTATTAGATTTTAATTTAATCAGTTGCTTAGAAATTTCAATTTGTTTTTTTACCATAACTTCGAGTAGACCAAGTGAATATCTATAACTTTTCATATTAATTTCCTTTCTATGAATCAGTTAAATAAAATCATTACAAATGCAATGCAAATTTCATAGCAAAGACAAAAGCATTAATATAATAGGACCTAATAATAAATATAAGGTATAGGTAAGTGCTTATATTATTCCCAGAGACGTAATTATAGGTATGTTGTAGGTTACATCTTTATTATGTGTAAATAATATTCATTCCTACATGAAGATAGCCCACTCTCATATAAAGCAACCAAAATTCAACAGAAAATTCTTAAATCACTAATTTGACTAATATCTATTTTCTTTCGTATATTTCGTCTCTTATAAAAACTTCCTAAAATTTTAATTAGTGAACATCTGCATTTGAAGTTATATGTGATTCAGTAGTCACATTCATCATACTTCTGTAGTGATATATTTGATTAAGTGGAATTCATGATAGGATTGAATTTTTTTTTATAAATTGAATAAGAAAGTCCAAGTGATATGTCTCTAGCGACAATTTTGTTTGGCATTGATTATATCACATGTTTTTTGTTACTTAAGAATAACAACTAAGCAAACTAAGCAACTAACTATAATTTAGGGTATTTCAACCCTATCCCGGCCGTCAGGGTTCTCTTCTTCCAGCTGAATACAAGGCATCCATTTACGTAAATCAAGAATCCCGATTATTATCTTTCAAGGAGTTAAGCAGCAAGCTGTATTACCTGAGTTTATGAAAAATTTTCAGGAAAAATTAGGGAAACTATAAAAAAAGGTACGTGAATGAGGCTAATTCAATAATGGTTACGTTTTGTGAATTGTTTGTACGCGTAAATATGAACTGAATTATGTTTTCTTTAGGCCCGTGCAATCAATAACGTTAATGTGGATGCAAAAATACCCACGTTTTTGAATGCACAGCCGGGATGAACGCCGCGTTGATGTTTTCTGAATCGCTTGAATTTATGGATGCGCATTCCAACGAACACGTACAAGAGTGAAGGTGTGGATGCGATTTAACGTTATATTGATTGTATATTGTTGGATGCACGTTGATATATCAAGACAAAACTGTAGTTTTGTACGTACGTTACGCAATCAGGCTGCGCACGGCTTTGGATGCACGTTGATATATTAATTCATCAGCGTCAGTGTGTAGCCCGCATTTCACTCAATCTACATGAAACTCACGTTAATTCATAAATTTTGAAGCGAAGTGCTTGTTCTGAGCTTTCAGTTTTAGTGATATTTATTCCTGTGTATTTAGCTCTTGAAATATAATTCACTACTTGCAATTTTCAACAGCAATAAATAATCTAGCATTAGTTATGTTTCAGTTAAGAACTTATCTATGTTTTTTCAAGTATATGATGATATAATTATTTCTTGCAGGTACGAGTTTATTCCAAATTCATTATCTAAATATCAAATTAATTACAGTAGTCGATTAGGGAAATGAAATCTATTTATCAGTCAAAGGTAGCGAATTATGTGGCTTCAATTTCTCATGAAATAGGGATACGATAATAAGGTTCAGCCACGCGAAATTAAAATGATATTATTCCTTTTGAACACATATTTCAAAGGTAATGGAGACTAGAATTAAATTAGAAAAATGTTTATTAGTAAACATTCAGTAAGTAACTGAACGACTACGGACTATGTTTCAGCAATTATTCACCATATCGTGAAAAATAAATAAAAACAAACTAATATCAAATTCTGTATTTATTTACACACTTGTAAAATAACTCATGATTGTGAACAATAGAATAAATTACGATAATTGAACAATATTGCCAAATATTATACGAATTGAATTAATCAAGAGAAATCAGATTGTTTGTCATTATTTTTCAATTGAAAACATATAAGTATAATCGATGTCTATGTGTTAATTTTTTTTCAAAAATTCAAACTCATTACCTACCTATAATGGGCGCCGCTCTTCCATAACCACAGTTGTAATTTCTCAAGCCACATTTGTTGTTGCCCAATAACTGATCCGGGCCGACAAACTCTCATCCAGGCGATTGCTTCTTTCGCTGTCATATTATAATGCTTTATAATATAAGCTCCAATCAAGGAACCTGTTCTTCCCAAACCAGCCTGAAAAAATTAAAACATAAAGAAATCAGAGGCCAACTGAAGAATATGTTCACTGATTTGAATCATCCTTTAATTATTATTTTCTTACTTTACAATGTACAGCTATAGCAGCTGGTGCTGTTTCTGCTATGTGTAAAAACTTCATCAGGATATCTTTAGATGGCGTTGAACCGTCAGGGTAAATAAGATCAAAATGACTAATTCCTGCACTAAGGAATCTGAAATAGTATGTCATTAACATGAAAAACTTCATGAAAAGAAATATTTCTTGAATTAATTGCAAATTGTCAGGATCATTAACACTTATTTGTAATTATTGTTGTTGAGGGTGTACTTGAGGTTAAGATGCATAGGTACGATAGAAAATCTCATAATTTCTGCATATTATATTTCTAACAATGACTACAACAGACTTCTGTTGAAAATATATATAATTTGTCTTATGAATTGATGTGGCCCCTACTTGATTAAAACCCATAACAATATTATTAGAAAAACACATGTTTGATTTTAACGGTTATTATATTTGACTCTATGATGCGGCGTTTCACCACACGGTGGCTTCTTCGGATAGAATGAATACTGAAACCTTGGTATCTTAGTTTAACATAAAATTTTTAGTACCTAGGGAAAAACGATTAAAACAAGAAATTAAATTAGGATGGAGGATAGGTAATCCTTCCAGAAAACTTGCTCAAACTACATCAGGTATTAAACACATTTAGGAGTGGAGAATGATTTACGTCAATTTGTTCGTTCAGTAACATACCAGAATTCTTATACCTGTTAATTTCTAGGGCTTCCCAAAAGTTTAATTTCAATCCTCTATTCTCTCTATGTAAAGTATGGAAATCTTCATTCAATTAATGATTCTCATCTAGCAAATGATTGGAATAATTAGAATCTCCATTATTATTTACGAAGCAGCGCTCATGTTCTTTAATTCTGTTTCCGAAATTTCTGTGTGTTCTACCTATATATATTTTGTGACAATCACATGATAATTTATACACCCGATTGTGAGAGTTTATCCGTTTTTGTTTTATTGTTTTTTTATAAATTGGCCGAAAGAATTGTTTGTACGGTAAGCGATATTGAAATTATAATGTGAAAGAATTGATGTTAATTTTTCACTAGGGTTGCCTATATAAGTTAAAATACTCAATTTATTATCAACATCGTTGGCTAGTGAAAAAACTTGTTTGATTGCTAAATTGAAGTTCTTTTTATTTATTATATTGTCAATTAATTTTGGATTATATACATTATTGTTAGCAATCTGTTTGATGATGTTCAATTTTTATCGAAGTTTGACTGTGACATCGGAATGTTAAGTAGTCGTGGACCATAGGGGAGAACAGCGCAATGGCGGTCAGTTAAGCACTTTTTGGAATAAAACTTTTTAAAAAACCACAGCTTTATTAGGAACATAACATAGCAATTCGACATTTAAGGACTATTATAATTTGAGATCACAACAATCGTTTTTAGATTATTCATCTAATAAATATAAAAATTAAAAAGTAATGGCTTTGGCCACCATTGTTCTCAAGTAATGGTAGTCATAATGTTGACAATGATGGTCAAATACTTCTAACATATGTTGCATACGTATCCTGTAGCGTAATCCTAACCAATGCAATCAGAGTGAGCCCAAAGTCCACAGGAAGTGCACCGGTACAATACCTTGTTGTTTCTTCCAAATTCTCCGCATATGAGACAATGATTCTCTGGGTCCACATCATCATGATCATCTACGCAGAGGTCTCCAATATCTACGTCAGTCAATGAAGAGTCATTGTTTTCTCTAAGAACTTTCCTTTCAATCGTTTTAAGACTTTCCTTATACTCTTTGGTTTTTTGTTTTCCTTTTTTTCAAGATCTTGTTCTGCTTTCTGTTTTCCTTTTATATAAGACTGTATTTAGTTGGCCTGGAGGTCAGAATGGTAGAATGTTGCTTTTTTGACCTTGTTTTGTACCTACTTACAGATAGTATTTTTGTAGGAAAATTGATGAGTATTTTCAACCATTGGTCGATTTTTGGTTTTCTCATAGACGTTCCATTGGCCATACGCATTAGAGCCTTGTCCAACGTCTTCGAAGACCATGCAGCCTTTTATATTTTTCTATGTCGAGTTTTTGGCATCTAAAAACAAATCAATTGGATTTAGTAAAAATAGGACACTCATAAAGACATTTCGGGTAATTTTGATCAATTATGACCACGATTACCCGCAACGGAATTCATAGAAAAAAAATTATAACACAAACAAATACATATTTTGATTCAAATTGAGCATTACTCTAAATTGATGATAAATCGTCTCAAATAACAAGACATCGTTTAGGAGGATTAAGGAATATTTCACAGCTTACCTTGTTAATTTGATGCGACGTAAAGTTACATCAAGTTGGCGCGAAAACTTCAAACACTCGCCTTGTACGAACGTCGCGTTCGGAATGACGACGCAGGGCGGAAAAATCATGTTCAATGTTAGATTTAGTTATAGTGAGATCTAGAAAATGAATCGAGTTATTCTGTTCCATCTCCGTTGTGAATTTTATATTTGGATGTATCGAGTTAATAATACGTTGAAAATCTTCAATTGTCTATCTGTTCCCGTAGAACATACTAATATGTCATCTACGTATCTAAACCAATAAATAAATGTCTTACTGAAAGACAGTGAATAGTTTTTTCAATATTTTCTATGAATATTTTAGCTAATAAGGGACTCAAAGGGTTACCCATTATCAAACCGAACTACTATAATATTACAGTATTTCAACTTATATAGGCAACCCTAGTGAAAAACTAACATCAATTCTTTCACATTATAATTTCAATATCGCTCACCGTAAAAACAATTCTTCAGGCCAATTTAAAACAATCAATCAATCAAAAACGGATAAACTCTCACAATCTGGTGTCTGTTTATTATCATGTGGTAATTGTAACAAAATATATATAGGTATATAGGTAGAACACACAGAAACTTCAGAAAAAAAATTAAGAACATGAGCGCTGCTTCGTAAACAATAAGAGAGGTATAAGAATTCTTATCTGTTACTGAACGAACAGATTGACGAGCATCATTCTCCACTCCGAAAATGTTTAATACCGGATGTAGTTTGAGCATGTTTTCTGGAAGGATTACCCACCCTCCACCCTAATTTAATTTCTTGTTGTAATCGTTTTTCCCTACGTACTAAAAATTTTATGTCAAACTAAGATACCAAGGTTTCAGTATTTATTCTATCCGAAGAAGCCACCGTGTGGTGAAGCGCCGCGTCATAGAGTCAATATAATAACCGTTAAAATCAAACATGTGTTGTGTATTCTTTGTCTATCAAAAACAAATTTACCTAATGAAAGACCAATTTTCTAACTATTGCAAATTCTTGATATAATAAATGAATTGGACCTAAAATAAATTATTGTACCATAACCTATTTAACTGCCTACTCTTGAGCAGGCCCACCCAGAGGGCCCTATTTACCTGTGGGTAAATTTGGGGTGGGTGGTTTATTGTTAATTATTATGTGAAAAAGAAAATTTGTTGCAAAATGATTTTTTCATTTTACTCCGTTGCATATTTATCAAAGTATTCCTCCTCTTCTTCAACGCATTTTAAGAGATAATTATATAAATCATTGGATTTTACATGATTTACGTTTTTTTACTCATTATCTTCGACTCGGTCGAAGATCTTTTTCGAATTGTCGCTCACGGCACATCTCACAAAGTTTAATAACAATTGCTTGTTCTCAATACTTCTGTCTTCGAACAGACAAAAGGCTAGATTGTTGAGTACTCCAGGTCATCCAATCTCTATCTGCAGATTCCCCATAACTTAAATCTTTTGACATACAGGACGTAGTAAACGGTCTACCAGAATTATCTCTGGGCATGCACTGCGGCTTACAAGGGGGTCCCGCGTTAAAACTAAAATATCTCTAGTCTTGATGATGTTAAGACGATCCCAGGTGTCAAGGCCTTTATTATCGGTGAGTTGTTCTAATTCCTCAACAGTATTCTCTGAATCTAGGTTAGCTGTCATTGAAACAACGAAACTTTCTTCATTTTTGTTATTGTCTTCTACAGAGGAAATTTCTTGATGTTTAGGTATTAAAATCATATCAGCCTCTCCACAATCATACAGCTCCGGCACTAAAGATTGAAAAGTGGATGGAGGTGGTTCACCAGATCAGTCAGTCACTAGATTTGCATTTGGTGGTAAAAAACAGTCAAATGTTCTTTTTCCTCATCTACCTGGTCTGGCTAACGAATATTTGCGTACTATCTACTGAGTGTTTGAAGTAGGGATCTCAATAACTAGTTATTGTGTGAAAAGTAAAACGTATAAAACGTATAAAACGAAAAACATAACGTCAAAGGCTTTAAGTTACTTCCTTTCTATTATCTTCCTTCTTTCTACTTCCACCCCAAGCTAAGATAAAACTAAAAGCACTGAAAACTGAATAGTCGGGGCCCCAATGATTGAGAGATCAGATTACCATTTTATTATTTATTGTGGCCTGAATTACAGATTATATCTAAAATAACGTGAATATTCGTACACCGATTCAATCTTTACCTGCAGAAGGGTTGGGGCTCCAATAATAATATTAAGTAAACTGATCTTACTACTACTCAACAAAATAGTGTTCTGTATCAATCCTCTTATAAAATATTCTTCATCTACAATTTTGAATATTAACTTCAAAATATTTTTTGTGTGTCGGGGATCGGTTGCCTCTCTGAGCGGCCCTTGTCTTGAGTTATAAATTTGAAAATTCAATAACTTCATAGTAACAATCAAAATCATGAAAAATTTACAACACACATAGTCAATTTAATATAATGCATGAAGTGAATAAGGAAAATTCTTCAATAATTTAAAAATTATCAAACTACTCTCCAAGGGAGTAACACGGCGCGTAATTAGCTTCCGTAACCAACCAGCTCCCTTGGAAATTTGTTTGATAATTTTTTTAAACACTACGTTAGTGTGCCCTGGAGTGACATACGCAACAGTTGCAGAGTAGACATCTTCATGTCAGGAAGTATTTGTTCTCGAGCCGAAATTCTGCATTTTCTATCTAAAACACTAAAGAGATCTAATAAGATCGAAACAGCTGTATGCAGGTTTTGAGTCGGGGTGACTTGGCGTTTTCTATAATTCACTGCTGTATTGTGAATGCAGGTTACGCGTCGCGGAATACTTATAACCAGCTCCTTGGAAAGTAGTTTGATAATTTTTAAATTATTGAATAATTTTCCTTGTTTACTTCATCTAATAACTTCATAGTAATTGAAATTAGTAGTAGTTGATTCAAGAAATTAACAACATCGTATCCTCATTAGCTAATGATTGAATTTAAGGTTTCAATAATTATTGCTTCTTTCATTATCATATGTTAATTTTTTTACACTTTTTAGTGATTAAACATTGTTTCATTTGGTCGTGTTATGAAAAAAAATTTTTGTTTTTTTCAATAAAACGTTAAATATATTTTCTCGTGCAACAAACTGAAAAGGAAAATAATATAGTATACTCACATTGCCGAGTCGTACATCCTATTATTCAATCTGATCACAGTTTTAATGTCATTTTTCAAGAAATACTTAATATAGTAGTCAGGAGGGTGTCCATTTAAAAATTCATTGCTATTGGGGCCAATGAATGCCAAAAATTTCCTTGGGACCAGCCAGTTCATATCTCCAAATTGTAGTTTTTCATACATATCGTATTCCGTTATATCGAAGTCATCAAAGTTGAAAAAATTGAAAGCTTTAGCCTTTGCAATCGCATTAAAACAACAATCCAGTTTTATTGTATAGGGACAAGGAATTTGAGAAGCATCCATAAATGACCTGAAAATATTTCAAATTTGTTATTTACTTTTTCTTTGTCGAGATAACGGAAATTTTGAAAAAGGCATTTTTTTAGGGAAAGAAATCCAGTAAAACTAATTATGTTATTTATTTTAGCCACGGAGACTCACTTATAAGGACCAGCCTTCGTCAGCAGTTTAGTTACATCAGTTGGGTGAAGTTTTAAATATATTATACAGTAGCTTCCGATCAGAAAAGCTGCGTTGACTTTCTTTTCAGCATTTGTGCTCGTACAATGGACAACCCTTTTCTGACCTTGAGAGTAGTGCAAATATTTGTTGAGTTTCGTACAATATTTGTATAAAAAAGACACATTGTAGGGCCCAAAGTCATAATAATAATTTTGGTATTCAAATTCATCATCAATTGAGAAATAAAGGGCATCTGCAGTACTTTTTATTTTTTTTCCAGAAAGACCCCTAATTACAGCGAAGTACAGTTGGTTCTTCAGAATTTCCACCATCTTATCAGATTCGATCTGACAACAAGATTTTTTGTCCATCATAATTAATTACGAATATAGGTAACAATTCTTGTCCAAATCACCACAATATATTATGTACGAGATAAACTGAAAAATATAATTTGTTATAATTGCCAAAACAAAATACTTTGTTTTATAGGAAAATATTCTCATTTTACGAATTTTGCTTTATCGAAACTGACAGTCCCATTCTGGTGCCCACTTGACACAAACGATATAGAATATCAATATCTTCATTTATTCGATGATTGTGGAAATAATATCATTGAAGGATATGTATTATATTTATCTACTCACATATTATATATATATATATATATATATATATATATATATATATATATATATATATATATATATATATATATATATATATATATATATATATATATATATATATATATATATATATATATATATATATATATATATATATATATACTGAATATTTTCATATGACTGATTCAAGATTGGGAATTTTTGAACATGTATAAAGTGTTTTGGATAAATCAAATAAACGCATGAGCACCAGAGCTCTGTCACTTAGGTTGTATTTGTTCTAATTTACATGCAAATTACATGCAAAATTTAGAGGGGTATGGAGGTGAGCAAAACCTTGAAATACACGAAAAACCTAGAAGTCTTTAGAGATTTTACATAGAGAAATATGACGGCGCGTAAGAAAAAGAGTTGATAGCTTGCTTCGTTTTTGAGATACAGGGCGAAGTTAAAAATATTGCATTTTGGTCCCCCTCCTGTATCACAGCTGTCTTTCAACTTATAGAAAAAGTAAAAACTGTTTTTTATACATTTTTTTACGTAGAATCCAGTGGCGTAGTCAGATTTTTGGAATGAGCTGTCATTGTTTAGATATAACCCAATGTTATAATTTCTTAAATGGAACACACTGTATATTTTTCCATATTCAAAACATAAATGTTTTGCGCTTTTCAAAAATATATAATACTTATATAAAACAAATATCACTTTGATAGATCGTTCGGCGCAGTAAACAAATATATCACTTCCATTTATATGAGTAAGAATGAAAAGTAGTCATTAAAAAAATATTATTTAATATAAGTTACTGAACAGAGATATATTTAATGATTATAACAAAAATAGAAACTTGTATGTAACACTGCTACAAAACGAAGTTCTATTATTTTTCTGTTGAAAATGTTTTGTAAATATTGTTCAAATTACTTCGAAAACTTCTCTCGTGACATTCATCAGAGCATCTCGATTTTCGTGCCGCGTGTGGTTTATTTTATTTTTTATGTAGTCCCATATAAAGAAATCTAATATAGATAAGTCAGGGGACCTTGGTTGCCAGTTAATGGGGTCATTTTTATCAATACACTGGTTTTAGAGTCTTTCATTAGGATAAATATTTTCTATATTCAGCCAACGGAATTTCGTCAAGTAGTTCAGAAAGAAAATCATCCAAAATTTTCAAATATCTTTGATGATTCAAGTTACCGTCGAAAATACGGTAGACTAATCTTCCTCCAAAAACGAAACAAAATCGGACAATATACCACCTACAAAACTCAATACTCTTCTCAGTTTCACTTGGGTGCAGATGATGTATAGCTTGGGATATGTAGGGAGTATATATATATATATATATATATAGATATATATATATATATATATATATATATATATATATATATGCCGAAAATGATGAAATTACTGTCCTCGCAAAGGTAGAAGAGAACAAAAATACTTGCAAAAAAATTGAAGATTCGGTTGGCATTCCAAGGGTTTCGAAGATATGTATATATATATATATATATATATATATATATATATATATATATATATATATATATATATATATATATTATACTCTTCTCAGTTTCACTTGGGTGCAGATGATGTATAGCTTGGGGATATGTAGGGAGTATATATATATATATATATATATATATATATATATATATATATATATATATATATATATATATATATATATATATACTCCCTACATATCCCAAGCTATACATCATCTGCACCCAAGTGAAACTGAGAAGAGTATAATATATATATATATATATATATATATATATATATATATATATATATATATATATATATATATGTATATATATATATATATATATACATATCTTCGAAACTCTTGGAATGCCAACCGAATCTTCAATTTCTCTGCAAGTATTTTTGTTCTCTTCTACCTTTGCGAGGACAGTAATTTCATCATTTTCGGCATATTCTTTTCTATAACTTTCTGGCCTAGGCTTTGCAAAAGATCCGAAAAAGGAAACTTAAAATTTCTATCTTATTATCTAACTGACACCCAGTAATTGAGTAATAGTAAATAACTTTCAAAATATAGGTCCATCGCTTGATTTGGATTTAAACCAACTTGGTAATATATCCCAACCATATCTAATTTTTCGTAGTTTTGATATACTGGATTATCATTCGCCATTGTAAGAAAAAGTTGTACAATTTGACAGGAACTATAAATATTCTGCACTTGCTTTTTTTTCATAGCCACCTACTAATTAGGTCCAGAGCGTATATAGTTGATAAATAGTGTTTCATTAGTTTAAATTTATTGTTTTGTCAAAATGTTTAATAACGTATATTAAACAATATTTTTTAATGAAAACTTTTCATTCTTACCTATATAAATGGAAGTGATATATTTGTTTACTGCGTCGAACGATCTATCAAAGTGATATTTGTCTTGACTTGACATAAAAAAAAGAAAATTATCTAAATACAGGGCTAATACTTGAAATTTTATATGAGTATTATATATTTTTGAAAAGCGCAAAACATTTATGTTTTGAATATGGAAAAATATACAATGTGTTCCATTTAAAAAATTATAACATTGGGTTATATCTAAACAATGACAGCTCATTCCAAAAATCTGACTACGCCACTGGATTCTACGTAAAAGAGTGTATAAAAAACAGTTTTTACTTTATCTATAAGTTAGAAGACAGCTGTGATACAGGAGGGGCACCAAAATGCAATATTCTCAACTTAGCTCTGTATCTCAAAAACGAAGCAAGCTATGAAAATTTTGTTTACGGTATCGTGAGATTCACAAAAAAGTAGCTAACGTTCGCGAAAACCGCAAATCTCTATCTTTAAAAATAAGGGAATTACCCCGTAAGGACATCGAAAATGGGACATCCTGTACAAAATCAAAATCCGCTAACTCAAACTAAAATAACGTAAAACATCAAGAATAACGAAAAATTTGAAATCCCTGCATAAAATTGGCGGCAATCTACGTACCAAATTTCAACTATCTAACTCAATCTGCTGAAGCTGTGGAGATGCGTAAAATTTAAAAATCCACGAACAAACAAGAAACTTGTACATACCTACAACTAGCGGCGATTAGACAAAAAAGTTAGTATCACCACAAGGCTAACATGAATTTAATCATTCCCAAAGTATATAAATCTGAAAACAAACAACGCTGTTCCCGAGAAGATAATTATCACTTTGGACAACAATAAAAGGATAAAAGAAGAAATAAAATTCATTATAATGAGCACAACATCTGAAACGTTCATTTTATGGTAATCCGTTCAGAACTATTAAATAGCTTGCATTCTACAGAATTCGATTCTGAAAAAGCCAAAAGTCGATTTATTTTTAAGTTTAAACTTTATTATTTAACTGAATTCAAATCACTTTTCATTTCATTTCGCTTTTCTTGTGAATTTATACAGACACTATCACAACATATTAAGAATTGAGCTTTCTACGACTTTCTGTAGGGTGCATGGTGATAAGAAAACCGGATTTTGAAAGATTTTTGCACCCCCAAACATCCTTCAAATTGCATTAGATGTTTTTAGTGCACTTTTTTCTCTTACTTCCGACATTTTTATGTAGAGATATCTTGTTTTTCGTCTGTTCTGAGGCTTTGCGCAAATCAGCAGCTTCTGTAGATTGAATTAGAGAGTTACATACATGTATTGAGTTGAAGTTAGGGAAGTACCTTTTGGTGGTTTCAACTATTTTCCTCAACCATCGACATTTAATGTAAATATTTCATGGTTTTTCTTAGCTCTTGCGATTTTGGTCACTTCCAAAGGTGGTTTAGATCGGGTTAGAATGTCAAAATATGGTGAGCTCTGCTGCTCACGAGTTTTTCCTTTAATTCTATATTTCAAGCGAAAAATATTAAATTTTCAATATTCACTCAATTCGAAAATGGAAACTGCAGCAAGTATGTGTAATTCAAACTTATATAAGTAATAAAATGGTATAAGTTGATACAAGATTTACTGTAACATACGTTTAATGTACATAAGATTCGAGTATTTACTATAAGTGATATTATCTTAATTATTTTTGTTTCACACAAAACTCTAGTTCAGTATTACGGATATTTGAAAATAAGAAACGGCTAGCCCTTCCCAGGTACCAACAAAAAGTATTTAATGTTTAAAAATTACGTTCTGTAATTCTTGAATTTGAAAATTTTCCATAAGCTGTTTCAATTTTAAAAGTATCTGAAAAACATCATGATGTAGTCAGTTTTTCCCAAATTTTAAAATTTTCCGAAAAATTTTCGATTTTTTCTTTCCGTTAGAACGATCGAAATATTACGAATATTTTTAAAAAAATATAAAATAGCCAAATCTGCCCAGCCTTTTTTAAGTGATGCGGTAACAACAAGCATTTTATCTTGATTTGAATAGAAAAAAGTTCGATCAGTTTTTCCCGAGTTTATAAATTTACAGAATAACTCTTTAAGTTTTTTATGTGATATCTATATATATATATATATTTATATATATATATATATTTATATATATAATATATATATATATATATATTATACATATATATATATATATATATATATATGTATATATATATATATATATATATATATATATATATAACATATATATATATATACAAAATATATATATATATATATATATATATATATATATATATATATATATATATAAAACATATATATATATATATATATATAATATATATATATATATATCATATATATATATATATATATACATATATATATATATATATATATATATATATATATATATATATCACATAAAAAACTTAAAGAGTTATTCTGTAAATTTATAAACTCGGGAAAAACTGATCGAACTTTTTTCTGTTCAAATCAAGATAAAATGCTTGTTGTTACCGCATCACTTAAAAAAGGCTGGGCAGATTTGGGTGTTTTATATTTTTTTAAAAATATTCGTAATATTTCGATCGTTCTAACGGAAAGAAAAAATCGAAAAGTTTTCCGGAAAATTTTAAAATTTGGGAAAAACTGACTACATCATGATGTTTTTCAGATACTTTTAAAATTGAAACAGCTTATGGAAAATTTTCAAATTCAAGAATTACAGAACGTAATTTTTAAATATTAAATACTTTTTGTTGGTACCTGGGAAGGGCTAGCCGTTTCTTATTTTCAAATATCCGTAATACTGAACTAGAGTTTTGTGTGAAACAAAAATAATTAAGATAATATCACTTATAGTAAATACTCGAATCTTATGTACATTAAACGTATGTTACAGTAAATCTTGTATAAACTTATACCATTTTATTACTTATATAAGTTTGAATTACACATACTTGCTGCAGTTTCCATTTTCGAATTGAGTGAATATTGAAAATTTAATATTTTTCGCTTGAAATATAGAATTAAAGGAAAAACTCGTGAGCAGCAGAGCTCACCATATTTTGACATTCTAACCCGATCTAAACCACCTTTGGAAGTGACCAAAATCGCAAGAGCTAAGAAAAACCATGAAATATTTACATTAAATGTCGATGGTTGAGGAAAATAGTTGAAACCACCAAAAGGTACTTCCCTAACTTCAACTCAATACATGTATGTAACTCTCTAATTCAATCTACAGAAGCTGCTGATTTGCGCAAAGCCTCAGAACAGACGAAAAACAAGATATCTCTACATAAAAATGTCGGAAGTAAGAGAAAAAAGTGCACTAAAAACATCTAATGCAATTTGAAGGATGTTTGGGGGTGCAAAAATCTTTCAAAATCGGGTTTTCTTATCACCATGCACCCTACAGAAAGTCGTAGAAAGCTCAATTCTGAATATGTTGTGATAGTGTCTGTATAAATTCACAAGAAAAGCGAAATGAAATGAAAAGTGATTTGAATTCAGTTAAATAATAAAGTTTAAACTTAAAAATAAATCGACGTTTGGCTTTTTCAGAATCGAATTCTGTAGAATGCAAGCTATTTAATAGTTCTGAACGGATTACCATAAAATGAACGTTTCAGATGTTGTGCTCATTATAATGAATTTTATTTCTTCTTTTATCCTTTTATTGTTGTCCAAAGTGATAATTATCTTCTCGGGAACAGCGTTGTTTGTTTTCAGATTTATATACTTTGGGAATGATTAAATTCATGTTAGCCTTGTGGTGATACTAACTTTTTTGTCTAATCGCCGCTAGTTGTAGGTATGTACAAGTTTCTTGTTTGTTCGTGGATTTTTAAATTTTACGCATCTCCACAGCTTCAGCAGATTGAGTTAGATAGTTGAAATTTGGTACGTAGATTGCCGCCAATTTTATGCAGGGATTTCAAATTTTTCGTTATTCTTGATGTTTTACGTTATTTTAGTTTGAGTTAGCGGATTTTGATTTTGTACAGGATGTCCCATTTTCGATGTCCTTACGGGGTAATTCCCTTATTTTTAAAGATAGAGATTTGCGGTTTTCGCGAACGTTAGCTACTTTTTTGTGAATCTCACGATACCGTAAACAAAATTTTCATAGCTTGCTTCGTTTTTGAGATACAGAGCTAAGTTGAAAATATTGCATTTTGGTGCCCCTCCTGTATCACAGCTGTCTTTTAACTTATAGATAAAGTAAAAACTGTTTTTTATACACTTTTTTACGTAGAATCCAGTGGCGTAGTCAGATTTTTGGAATGAGCTGTCATTGTTTAGATATAACCCAATGTTATAATTTTTTAAATGGAACACATTGTATATTTTTCCATATTCAAAACATAAATGTTTTGCGCTTTTCAAAAATATATAATACTCATATAAAATTTCAAGTATTAGCCCTGTATTTAGATAATTTTCTTTTTTTTATGTCAAGTCAAGACAAATATCACTTTGATAGATCGTTCGACGCAGTAAACAAATATATCACTTCCATTTATATAGGTAAGAATGAAAAGTTTTCATTAAAAAATATTGTTTAATATACGTTATTAAATATATATATATATATATATATATATATATATATATATATATATATATATATATATATATATATATATATATATATATATATATATATATATATCTATATATATAAACATATATATATATATATACATATATATATATATATATATATATATATATATATATATATATATATATATATAAACATATATATATATATATATATATATATATATATATATATATATATATATATATATATATATATATATATATATATATATATATATATATATATATATATATATATATATATATATATATATATATATATCTATATATATAAACATTTATATATATAAACATATATATATATATATATATATATACATATATATATATATATATATATATATATATATATATATATATATAAACATATATATATATATATATATACATGTATACATAAACCCGCCGACAAATATTTTGTAGTCCGGGACAGAGTTTGGGTTTGAGACGCCATCCTCAACTTACCTGAAAAAAATTAGTTTTCGCTGATACCATCATTTAATTTCACACAAAAAATAGAAAACTTTCGCAAAAATTGCAACCCGCTATCTGTGAAAATGAGGAAGATAACCGGTAGTGAATGAATTTTGTCTTTTAGTAGGAAACTGTAATGTGTTAAAATTTATATTTTTGAAAATATTTTTAGTGATATTTGTATAACTTTATTTGGCAGAAACTCCGGTTGTATTTTTACAAAACGTCAGGCGTTAACCCTTCACCCTTTTTTAGAACGTCTTCATCAGTTATATCTGACCCATATGTATCTCTCACGATACCCATCACAGAGAATTCTGGCAGGTATATAAATTACAAATTCCTCTTTATCGAAATAATTATTGCAAATAATTTCATTTGAAGTTATACGGAATTATTTATCTTAAAGGATTAACGTTGTATTGAATAAAATAACTGAATTATGTAATCCACCAAAAATATGAAGCACAAAATTTCTTAACTAGTTACATACACGATAAATACAGGAGAAGGCGACACGTTCCCTACTATTAATATTTTAATCTAGTAACGAGACAGCTCTACCACATTCTGACAATTTTAAGTTCATCTTCAATCTATCCTTTTCTACTAATTCCCATATCTTGCTGGATTCTAAAAATAAGACATAACTTTTTGCATAAAGACAAAAAACACACGTTTATTAAGATGAGATTCCAAGTGTATCAGCCACAAGGAGTTAAAAACACTGCAGTTGTTAGTCGCGTCAATGAAGCCGTAAAACAGGCAAACTCCGAAAGTCCTCAGAAACAGCTCCGATTTTGATGAAAAAACTTTTAAAATTTCTGTTTTTTTATATTATTGAAAATCAGAAATCGTTCAGAGAAGGGAAATAATTATTTTCATTGTTCAAACAATATGTATGTAATTTACATAAGAAAATGAGTTTTCAGCTTCATTATTTCTCTATTATTTATTATTTATTATTAAATAATAGAATAATTTATTATTTACGATTAAATAATAGAATAATTCATTATTTATTATTGAATAAAAGAATAATTTAGCTTCAATTTTTTCATTGACTCCAAAAAAATAACAGTACACAAGTAATTTTGTCTATTTCTGTTTTTATTTCAAAAAAAGAAGATTTAATTGTTACAATTAAGTTGCCTATTCTTCGGAAGGTATTGAAGCATCATATTTCCATTGTTGAACTCTAAGGTAAACTCTTTTAATATGTTTCTTGCTGCATCCTCTGATTAAGGTAACGAGCTGATTACGCTCTAGTCTTTTGGAGCTTATGTTATAAAACGCTTGTATCGCAGTTAATTCAAGCTTTTGGCAGTTTTAGCACCATATATGGTGAGAATACAATAAATACCTCCATCAAAACGTATTTCTTCACGTTGTTCTTGAACCAAGAAAGTTTCAGCTGCTGCACGTAATTTCTGATAAGTATCAAAAACTGATAAAACTATTTTTTCCTTTATTATAGAAAGCAGTTGTATCACATCTAGTGAATGTATGAATGAAAGAGAAATGATTTTTGGTAATATTTGGATATTTCATTAACATGGTTTCTGTAGAGTAAACTCGTTCTAAGACAATATTTTTGACTGGTTTTAATAAAAATATTTCTTTATGATCAGGAGCTGAAACCATCAATATCACTAACACATCAATGTCCACTATCAAGAGCTGATTGTACAAGAACGATCTGCATCACTTACTTCTTGAGTTTAGTTGTATTAAGAGGCATGTTTTCTTCAAAAAAATAATTGATTGAAGTATTACTTTTATATCTACGATTTCTCTCAGATGCTTTAGTTCCATTATTATATCCATCAAAAGCAACTTTAACGTTGGTACCATAGTTATTATCTAAATATCTGATATACTGTTGAAAAATATTAATAAACTTTGTATTTTTTCGCCATTTCAATCTGTGAAATAACATACCACTATCGATAATGTAAAAAAAATTAGTAACATCATTGACATCCGTTTCACATGGTTCAACAATATCGGCGAGAAGCCTCGGTAGCCCAGCGGTAAGGTGTATCGCTTGTAAACCGAGGATCTTGGGTTCGACTCCCACCTTGCTCTTGGGCGATGTTTATGTATGAAATTAAGTGGTTCTAAAAATTTGACCTGTAGTGTAATTACTTAGATTCAAGCCCGTTGGCCATTTAAATAATGAAAATAATTATTTCCCCCCTCTACAAGATTTCTGATTTCAAATAACATTAAAAACAGAAATTTAAAAAAAATTATCAAAATCGGAGCTGTTTCTGAGGACTTTCTACCGAAAAGCATCATTGACGCGACTATGTTTATGATACTGATAAAAAACCGCCACTACCACAGAGAATTTAGTGTTTATGTAGGTGACAAAATACTTATATACATTGGCCGAAAGCGTTATCCTTATAATAATCATAGTGCCTTTAACGGTTAATTTCCGACTAAATATTTTTTATATATTTTTAATTTGAGAAAAATCTGATTCAAACCAAACTAGGAGGCTACTAGCATTTACCTAAATAAATACCAAGTCATAACGTAATGACTCTTACTATACTTGTAGGTAAGTTGTTATTTGTCAATATGTACAACACAAAAATAATTTTTCGATTCACGCATAAAAATTCCCGAAGTAGAAGGAAATACCTGAAGATATTTTAGTGAAAGCTGTTGATGCGCTTGTGCCAGAAAAAACGGATTTATGATAAGTAATACCTATCTCCATTTTGAGGCCTGTTTTGAATGACTTATTTTCAAGATTTGTCAGAGTCATATTCTCCAAATTCCCTTTGGACAAAATTCTCAATGCTACTTAAGGAACTAATAGCTCATAATAAAAAGATGAGAAGCAATGAAAAGTTGATTTATCTGCAACAATTCCTAAAGCAAATTGGAAAAAATTATCCGCCTAGTTTCTTCTAGCACAAGCGCATCAACAGCTTTCACTAAAATATCTTGGGGGAGATTGGTATTTCCTTTTACTGCTGGCATTGTTTCAATTATTTTTATGTGCTGTATATATTTAAACAAAATAAATTTCCTATGCGCATGGGCGTCATTTTTCTAAAATTACGCCCTAGGTTGATATTTCGCATTTAACTGACTTCGGACATTGGCTCTTTCTTATGCTTTGGATTTGTCTAGAACAATAATAGTTATGTACAATATTCGATGTTTTATCAACTTTAACATCTCGTGTTGTAATATGAATCTTTACAACACTAATATTGTACAAAATGTTATCTACTTTCATCTATGAATAAAAATAATTGGAAAAAAGCATTTTTAAAAATAAAAATGCACCTGCTATTATGTTTACTAATCAAGTTTTTTATGTTACCTTTCGCATGGCTACTGTCGAAACTTTGTCTAACAAATCCAAAAATATAAAAAGCGCTATTCAAAATGAGCGATTCTGATGGAAGTTCACCCTCTCATATGGAAGCAGCGGCAAACAAAGCGATCTCAAGTTAATAAAACCAGTCTTTTTCTTCAATACAGCACTAGTGCTGTAAAGGCATCTATTACAGCACTAGTTCTGTGATAAATGCCCTCACTAAACGATTTATAGAACTGTAAGATTCATATTACTAAATGAAAGTAGGTAAAAATCCTTTTTTGTACAACTGCCATTAAAAGTGACACTTTTAATGACAGCCAACAGTGTTAAAAGTGATTGTTTACACGGAAGCGTGTTAAAATAGTATATTATTCAACGAGCGGTAATGTAGGTCATAACTCACGCAGATGAAGTTTGCAGCACGAGCTGCAAGCGAGTGCTGTAATTCATTAAGTGAGTTATGACCATTACCGCAAGTTGAATACTATACTTTAGATGATTGATGATAACTTCATCTGCGTGAGTTATGACCTACATTACCGCTCGTTGAATAATATACTATTATCACTCCAATTTCTTATAATGAAATCAGATATTAACTAGGATTATTTTTATTATCAATATTTAACAATCATTACTATTAATCGTACAACTAGAACAATTGCTAACATTAATGCCTTGCGACGTTAGGGAGCTTCGCAACACATTATTAGAATCCCCAATACCATCATAACTAGTAGAAACCGGAAGTACAATATTGGATGATGACGTTCCAAAATCTGCTGAGTTGTTAGAGGATGGGAGAATTTTTCCGCAATGGCATTTTTATAAGCAATGGAATGATCAACATAGCCCTCGGCTACCGTCGTAGACTTCCATCCACCATGTTTTTTTATCTCCGTAATATTTGCTCCTGATTCTGCTAATGAATATGCGGAGGATCTACGAAAACAATGGCCTGTATATTGCTGTGGTTCTGGCAGTTCGAGAAATTCGGCAACAGTAGAGGGCATTTTCCCAAATGTATTTATACCAACAGGATTGGCAGTGCATTTATTATTCATGTATTTGAGGAAAAAACGACGATGTTTGATAAAGAAGGGCGCAGTGCAATGTACTTGCGGAAATAGTCAACATACTTCCCAATAACACAGAAAGAACGACTGACTTTCGTTTTTGTGTTTGGAAGTTGTATGACCAATGATTTATTTATTATTTCGATATCTTCTACTAATGAATTACACAATTCTTCACGCCGACAGGCTCCAAATAATCCAAAAATAGTTGCAACCTTAACCATCAAGTATTTTTCTTTTGGTGCCTCGTTTAAAAACTTTTCAACTTGTTAATTTGTGAGAATTTTCGAGTTTTTGGAACGAAATCCTTTACTTTTCCGTTTTAAATATGCTATTACCTTGAGATATTTACTAACATCAACACCATTTTTAACAAGGGCGCTTGACTTGATCATTGAAAATTTGCTCCACAAAGTTGATGAGCTCCATATTTTTGATTTTTCTTGTAAGTATGCTAAGAAAACAGGTTCGCTGAAGTTCCCTTCTACATTTTTCAATTTACACCAGGCCAGGAAATTGGTATATGCAATATCGTATTGCTGAACTAATTTTTTAGGTAAGAGTTCCAAAGTTGCTCTTCTTGCTGACTCTTCAATATCCACAGGAACAACCACATCAACAGTTTTATTAACTATTCCACTATCGACAAACATATTAAGCAATCAAGAACCAAAGACAAACATTGGACAAAAACGCAATTTAAATGACAGCGTCTTTTTCATTTGTAAACAAGCATTTGTTAGTAACCGTAGTTAGTAACGTTGACAACGTTTGCCATTCACAACAACTTTGTGATTATTTGAATATAAAAATGCATTTTGAAGTGTAATGTCATTTCAAGTTCACCTATTTTATTATCAAAATAGGGCAGTTATACAAAAAACATTGTATGATATTTGTGTTTAAAGTGATTTTATTTTGTTCGTGAAATTGTTCAATTCGCTCCGCTACGCTCCGCTCATTTCACAAACTTTTTCACTCACAAAATAAAACATTACTTTTAACACTCCTATCATAAATAACTATTGTCAACCACATTTGACTGTTGTCAACTGGCCTAAAAATTAATGTAATAGAGTTATTCCTCGTAACTATAGCAACTATACAAAAAACGATTTATATACATTTTATTTTTCACTTGTATATTATATGTTTATTTCACCTTGGATACGGTTGCTATAAACACACTCATTATGCCCTAGGCCATTACGCCCGCATTTGCGGCATAATGGATTTAAAACGCCCACTTATTGTACTAGGAGAAATGAAACAAATTTCATTGATTAAATACTTCATAATCCTTATCGTATCCGACTCTGGATTTCTCCGGCAATTAATTATTCGCAGCTCTGGCTGCATTTTCTATGATATTCTTGGGTGAATTCATTTTCATTTTCATTATTTCTATAAGACTACACAAAGAAAGCAGCATGACATTCACTGAATATGATGACAAAAATATTCACAAACGTCAAACTATCAACAAATGACATGCCTACTATGAGAAGGAAAATGGATAGGAGCAATGAAACGATTTTAAAATCGCTTTTTCATCATAATATAATAATTTTTTCGTGAAAAATAAAATCTTGTATGCACCGCGTGCGTTACTAGATCCTTATGCCCATCGGGCCAGAGGCCCTCGGGCCGAATGTTTCCCTCAGGGCATAAGGATCTATATAACGCACTTGGAGGCCCTCGGGCCGAATGTTTCCCTCAGGGCATAAGGATCTATATAACGCACTTGGTACATAAATAACTATTTCGTCTCAAAATAGAAATAAAATTGATTGTTAAATAAAAAATAAAATATTTCACATATAAAAATACTTTTCAAATTATTAAGACGCTCCTCTTCTACTCATTTCAAAAACTAATTTTCAGTAGGCTGTTATAAAGTATTTCCTTATTCAAAATATGTCAGCAAGTTTAAAATAAACGATCCTTGTATTGAATGTTGGGTTATTACGTTAATTGTATACTCAGGTCTATATGTATAATAGTACTAAAATGAAGAAAGTAACACCTGGATTTCAGTATGCCTAAATTTCTGAAGTCCCATGTATCCTCTCAAGGGTATTGATTGCATAGCCTTATTGCTGAGCTGTGCAGAGTCCACTCATAGAAATCTTAATATACAGGGTGTTTTTAAATTGATGCGAAAGATTTCAATGGGTGATTCTCTAGCAAAAATTAAGGGGGGTCTTTCATATAACTTTTTGTTCAACACCCTTTTCCCTCCAAGTTACAGCCCTTTGAAATTAGGTGAAAAAAATTGTTTTTATTCAATACATCCACTTTGGAAAAATTTGGAAGAATGAAATTTGGCAGATAACTGCTGCTAATAAAATGGCAGTTTTTGAGTGTTTTTGTTACCCTTAAATGTAATCACAAGGGGCTGAAAAAAACAACCCATATAATATTTTGCATCAGAACTTTTTAATGTGCCTATGTTTTCCTTTTTAAAAAATATATTCGAAAAGACAGACTCAATCTGCAACTTTTTTATGTCCTGACTTTTAATCATAAAGTTGTTAGTTTGATCACAAAAAAATAAAATAGTGCTCAGACTATTTTCCCATAAATTCACAGAGGTTATCATTTATTAAAAAAAAACAAGTAAGCTGCTGTCAAATGTCAAATAATTTGTTAGTTGTTATTAGTAATACAATTATTGTTCAATCCGCTCTAATTTGCAATATTCTTCAACTGAATAAAAAAATGCCATTCTTTCAATAAAGTTTTATTTAGTTGTGAAAAATGTTTGCAGTCATTATAAAACTGTCTAGAAATTAGAAAAAATCAGGACAATAAAACTATTTGTCATATTACTTCATTTGACAGCAGCTTACTTGTTTTTTTTTTAAATAAATGATAACCTCTGTGAATTTATGGGAAGAGTCTGAGCAATATTTTATTTTTTTGTGATCAAACTAACAACTTTATGATAAAAAGTCAGGAAATAAAAAAGTTGCAGATTGAGTCTGTCTTTTCAAATATATTTTTTAAATAGGAAAGTATAAGCGCATCAAAAAGTTCTGATGCAAAATATTATAGGGGTTGTTTTTTTCAGCCCCTTATGCTAACATTTTGGTGTAACAAAAACACTCAAAAACTGGCATTTTATTAGCAGCAGTTATCTGCCAAATTTCATTCCTCTAGTTTTTTCCTAAGTGGATGTATTGAATAAAAACAATTTTTTTTCACCTAATTTCAAAGGGCTGTAACTTAGAGGGAAAAAGGTGTTGAACAAAAAGTTATATGAAAGACCCCCTTAATTTTTGCTGAAGAATCACCCATTGAAAGTTTTCGCATCAATTCAGAAACATCCTGTATAATATCTGTACTCAGTCCACTCCAATCGTAGGGGCATTTTACTTAGAGTGTGTATTCTTTTGAGAGAAGAAAAAACTACTTCAATTCTATGCTGCAAACATATCATTTATCAAAAGCATAGAAATTGTAGATAAACTATTGACATCAATTTATCTACAATTTCTATGCTTTTGATAAATGATATGTTTGCAGCATAGAATTGAATTAGTTTTTTTCTTCTCTCAAAAGATGTTGTTGGATGTTGGAGTTGGATTGGAAATTGGAATTCAGTATTAAATGCTAATGTTTATATGAATTGTTCATTAGCTTGTTCATCGCTTGGCTTGAATATTAAAAATTTGTAGCTTATTTTATAAGCAATTTCATTTTTCAAATATGGGAGATCAACCCAACAACGTGAGTATTTGATTGTAGGAAATAAAGTTTAATTTTATGGTTATGTCCAATTCTTCAAAAAACAAACTTGCTACATATCATACTCACATTATTTATAGATAAAGTTCTTTACTAATATTCACTACATTTCAGTTACCTCCCCCTATGAATCCCATGATGAGGGAAATGATAATTCCTCCATTCGGACCTCCAGGTACACAAGGTTGGACAGGGGATGAATTTGGTAAGTATTTTTTAGAATTAATTTAGGTTTAATTTAGTTTAACAATGAGTATGCTCGTATTTGTAGAACGTCCACCACCTATGGGTCCACCACCTATGGTTCCACCACCAATGGGTCCTCCACCAATGGTACCACCTCCTCTCAATGATAAACAACTTCCATCCCTGCTCAGTCTCAAAGTGAACCCACCGGACCAGCTCTTAGATCAGAATAGTGAAGTTATTTTACCTCAAGCCTTAGAAGAAGTTTTAGCTTTAAAAAATCAAAGAGCTCTGGAGCTTGGTACAGACGATACTGGTTCTGGTGCTCCTTTGCAGAAAGAAACAGCAGCACCGATAATAGAAAGGGAGATAATTTGGGAACGAGAAGACATAGTGGTGAGTTTTTTGATGTAATGTTACTGATAATACCTAAATTTTGTTCATTTCAGGATGAAAATAATGAAAAAACTATTTTAAAATCAAACAAGGAGAATAAAGCCATTAAGAATAAAAAGAAAAAGAAGAAGAAGAAAAAGATAAGATTTGAAAAAGCTGTAATTGAAAAAAGTTCCGATGATAATAAAAGTAAAGGAGAAAGTAGTTCTGCGGAACCAAAGGATGAAGTAGAAATTGAGTAGGTCTTTAAAAATTTTCTAATTATGCTATGTTGAGAGAGGTATAAGGCCACATTGAAATTAATTTGTGAATATACTAAAATGAAGTCATCAAAGCTAAATATGTGCTTAATTTAAGAAAAGAAATGTAACTTGGTTTCTAGATTGAATACTTTGAAAATTTTATTACAAGGTTAGACAAAAAACAACTTTTTGGAAATGTTAACATGTACAGATTGAAGTTTATCCACATTCACTGATTGCAGAAAGTGTTTATCATGTTAGAGTGAGTACAATTAAGTAAGTTTGTTGTTCAAAGGCACTTATATTGAATATTGAGAAAACTGATTGTATTTATTATGGCTTGAAGATGCTGTTAATGGGTGACTGAAATGAAGGTATTGAAATACCCTATTTTCTATGGATTCTATAAAATTATTAGGTGTGCAGATGGACAATTAATTGATTAGGTGTAGTCACATTCATGCCATAAATATAAAACTGAGTAAAGGTTTTTTTACCAAAAGTACCATAAAATGTTCTTTACTGATTTCTACAGTTGTCAGTGTATATTACAGTCTTGTGTATAGGAATTTAAATTACAATATTCTAGTATAGGCTGACTCTAGAAATATAAATGAATAATTCAGAAACGAATAGTTTGCCTAATAATTCATCCTCGAACATCTTGTCAATTTTGATTGAAAATTATATTCTGACTGATATAATTATAAATTCTTATTGTATGCAAAATAAAATGAATGTAATTTTGCCAAACTGAATTGAAATATTGATTATGTAACATGAAACACTGTAGTACTATTCTTATCGATCTACGCCACTATTTGCATAATTTTAACGTGTTTTCATTTAACAATACTGTTTAAAATATTTGGTAATTTTTTTTTAGATTATACCAGGATTTTGCAATAAAAACTCAATTGCATATTTATATTTTTGGAATTTTTTTTGTCTTCTATAAGATATGTTTTGTTGATTTAGTTGGACCAATTATATCTATAAATATATCAAAAATAAGTATTTATTTTCTTCTAGATTAGTGTGTAGTAATAAAAATTTGAAAAGATAATTATCTGGAATTTCTGTCTTCAATTATCATTACTGGTATACTTTCATGACTATCAGAGCATAGCATGAAAAAAACGTGTAATTGGAATGAAAGATAAATATAATAATTAAAATTTCATTTTACTTCAATGCCAAACATAAAGCGAATGTGGGTTTCTATCAAGAATATTATTCAGGAATCACTTGCCATTACTATTACATAAATATGGTTTTCACAATAAATCAATTAACCAAAAACGTATATTGAAAAGTTTAGGGTAATAAATAATATGGCGAGGAAGAGTATTTATCTTAATCCAGTTTATTAATACTATACAATACATCTTCCAAAGTTTTAATACTTAACTCTATTTCAGTTATATACAAGAATCTATCGGACTTCATGAACTTGCACCACAGTATAGGCAATTCTATCATATTTTTGAAGCTTTCAAGATTAGCGAACAGAAGTCTGACCTACCACCTCCAATATTGGCTACTCCAACATTTTTATCAAGTAAAGCAGGTACATCCACCATTGCAGGTGATCAATTTCAGGAAGATGCTGAAGATGGAGATGAGGTAAGCTGAAAATTCTGTATCATGAAAAACATTTTTAAATTTGAATGAGAAAAAAGATAACTTGTTTTTTTATCACTATTTTTATTCAATTATTTGAGACTGCAGTTTGGTAGTACTACTACATTTTCAAGCTAATTCATACGCTTGAAAATTTAGTAGTACTATGAAGCTGCATTTGATTAAATAAAAGTAATGATAAAGAATAGTGTAGCTCAGTGGTCAGTGCGTTTGACTACTGAGCAGAAGGTCGGTGGATCGAATCCCGGCCGAACCAACGAATTAATGCGGAGCCACCTTTGGGAAGGCAATGGCAAACCACTGAGAAGTATTCTGCCTAGTAAAGCCTCTCTATAAAGACGTTCGGAACCGTCGTAAAATTGTAGGTCCCTTCTATTCATGTATCACTGTATCACACACAACTCGAATAGTTGTAGAGAGGTCGCCTACGCCCGAAACTAGGTATGGCACCGGAAGAAGAAGTGATAAAGAACAATGTCTATTATTTCTCATTTATGTTTCTAAAAGGTCCTCTTAGTTTTTTTCAATTAAACCATAAATTTCTAAGGTTCATAAAGAGCATTAACACGTAGAGTGCCAATATGTAAGGTCGGATTGACAGTCCCTTATGGCCAAAATATATTTTTGTTTGAAAATATTTAGATTAATATGTATAAGTCAGAAAAGCTGACATTTCAAAATGAAAACTTCATTTTCTGTAAGAAAAAAACATATACGCATGGTAGACAACGTTGGTCCACCACGGCCACAACAGGTCGGAACGACTTTACGACCGTAGTGGACATGCGCGGGCACCAAGATATTGCACGTCACATTACGTTCATTCGGTAAAACATTTTATTGTGAAGTATTAGATAGCACTGCAGTAAGCTTATGATAACGCTGTTGTTTGTGTTTGTGCTTTTACTCAAGTGACTTAGTTTGCAATCTTTGAAAATGTCTTATGAAGATCAACAAAAAGGTCTTATGAAGTTATGGGAGAGCTTTTTATTCGACGAATCATATTCACCTGACATGTCCGAGTATGAACCAGAAAGTAATTCAGATTCATCCGATGATCTTGATGTGTACATAGAACGTATGAAAAAAACATAAGTGATGAATTTTCATTTCAAACAATTGATGCTGAAAAGTCGGGGCCATCTACATTGCAAGATACAAAAATAGAGCAGACCAATAATCTATAGTCAGATAATTCAGATATTCCAAGCAATATTGATAAAATTATAGAAGATGGAGCAAAAAATAAAACAAACAAAAAAACGAAATATCAGTGTGTGGCTTCAGCGAAAAAAATTCAAATGTGAAAAAATTAATCTTTTCCAATGGTACGAGTGTTATATAAATCAATCAAATAAACGGTTCTTTCGAATTATTCTAGTTTTCTCTCTATTCATGTAATGTAACCATTGTAACTTTCGAAAAAAAATCAAATATGAGTAACAAAAATGTATTCTCAATCTGGTGAAAGACGTTGACCACCAGAGCAAAAACCAACATAATGAGAACATTGCTGAATGCATTCTAAACACTCCTTCATAGAGTTTGTATGGCTACGGTGGATAAACGTTGCCCACCGCGGCCAAATCAATGAAAAGGTCTGGTGGACAACATATACCCACCACGGCCGGTAGGCACCAAAAATTTTCTTTCAAATGGTGGACACCGTTTGCCCACTTAACACTCTACGTGTTAAGAATATTTTGAAAATGATATTCATTAACAGAGATTACTTAGTTTTTTATTTTTTATATGTTTTCAATCATTTAATTCATTCCAGAAAAAACTTGAAGATAAGTCTAAACTCTCAAAGCGGAAATTGAAGAAAATGACAAGACTGAGTGTAGCTGAGTTGAAGCAACTTGTGAGCAGGCCAGATGTTGTAGAAATGCATGATGTTACAGCAAGAGATCCAAAATTGTTAGTTCAATTAAAAGCTCATCGTAACACTGTGCAGGTAATTGAATTTAAAAAATCATCAGATATTTTATAATTCTTATTTATATGTCTTTTTGACAGGTTCCTCGTCATTGGTGTTTCAAACGAAAATATTTACAAGGTAAACGGGGTATAGAAAAGCCTCCTTTCAATCTTCCTGATTTCATTAAGCGGACAGGTATTATGGAAATGAGAGCATCTCTACAAGATAAAGATGAATCCAAAACATTGAAAGCAAAAATGAGGGAAAGAGCCAGGCCTAAGTTGGGGAAAATAGATATCGATTATCAAAAATTACATGATGCCTTCTTCAAATGGCAGACAAAACCAAAAATGACTATTCATGGCGATCTTTACTACGAGGGCAAGGAATTCGAAACAAGATTGAAGGAGAAGAAGCCAGGTGATTTATCTGAAGAACTAAGAACAGCATTAGGTATGCCAGTGGGCCCAAATGCTAACAAAGTTCCTCCACCATGGTTGATTGCCATGCAGCGTTATGGTCCTCCACCTAGTTACCCGAATCTGAAAATTCCTGGACTTAATGCACCTATTCCTGATGGATGTTCGTTTGGTTACCATGCTGGTGGCTGGGGTAAACCACCGGTTGATGAAAATGGAAAACCATTATATGGAGATGTGTTTGGAACAAATGCCAGCCATATTGATGATATTGGTGATGATCCAACAGTGGATCGAACATTATGGGGTGAATTGGAATCCGAATCTGAGGAAGAAAGTGAAGAAGAAGAAGAGGAAGAAGAGAAAGATACAGCGCCTGATGATTCTGGCTTGGTTACACCTGCTGAAGGACTGATCACTCCTTCTGGTTTAACAAGTATACCAGCCGGTATGGAAACTCCTGAAGCCATTGAATTGAGAAAGAAGAAAATTGAAAATGAAATGGATGGGTGAGTGTGTTTTTTCATAATTAAAACTGAATATTTAAAATTTTTGAATAAATTTTTGTTGTATTCAAAGATATATCTGAATTTAGTTTTGAATTTCAGCAAGAAATAAAATCTTATTGACTATATCCGAGTTTCGACTTGAAGTGTCGCATTATATTCTGCAGAATAAATGAATGAAACTAGACACTTATGTAAATCCCTAATGTTCACAGAAGTTTCCTGGATTCATATTGAATTTTTAGCATATAATTAGAGCATTGAAAAGTTGGTTTTACAATCAACATCTAGAGATATTATTGATACTTGCCAAATGAATTCAAGTCTATGGAGTCTTGTATTCATTACTTTACAAATAAGTTATATGTAAATTTGACAAAAATTGTAGCTCATAGCAATTATATTTCACGCATAATTAAATCTAATTTCAGTTCAGAATCATATGAAGAACAAAATTCAACGTATTGGATATATCTGGTAATTCAACCTAGACTGGGTATAATTTAATGGCATTGTGCTTGTTACATAATATTTGCCAATCATATCATTTAGATAAACAGTGAAACATAGATAACTCATGATGAGATTCATTTATTTTTATTCTAGCATGGAAACACCGGTTCTTTACCATATTATTCCTGAGAAACGGAACGAGCGTATTGGTAACGCTATGATGGGCAGTAGTCATGTGTATGATATGACTGCAGTAGCCCAACCAATTCAAGGTGGTGCAAGAAGAGCTGGAGATAGGGAAGGAATGGTTGAATTGGCTCTCGATCCTTCTGAGTTAGATTTGGACAGTGATGCTATGGCTGTGCGATATGAACAACAAATGAGGGAGAATCAATCGCAGTTACAAAAGGAAGATCTCAGTGATATGTTGGCTGAACATGTGGCAAAACAAAAGGTAATAATTTTTATAGTCCTAAAAAAAAATGTGTTGTGATTGGTGATATGTTCTATTTCAGAGCAAACGCAAACGGCAACAGCAAGACACGAAGCAAACAAAGAAATACAAAGAGTTTAAATTTTAAGAAGTACTTTATTATATTTGAGAGATTACAAATTTTTTTATTGTAGTTCTAAGTTCCTCTGTATCAATTTCTTTCTTAATAGAATCCTGTTTATGAAATTCTTAACATTGAGTAAAGAAAACTTAAAATTCATTGATGCTAGGAGATATTGTAACTGTATGTCAGAAATATAGAACACATTCTATGTTTCATTCTCATATCTTTCATTTCGTAAATCATTTAATGGATATATAGTAGTCCTAAGTAGGTACGAAAAATTTAAGGAAGAATTATTTGGTTACAAATAATGCCACTTTGTCAAATAAACTTGGGGTCTTAATGCTTTCATTTACGAAATACAAGGCTGTCTAATTATTAGATTTTTTAAGTTATTATTTTTCAAGTATATTGAGATATTCTAAACATATATGATACATGTTCTTAACAGATTGAGGACTGAAAAATTATTTTGTTCAATTTTTTAATGTTTACTCTGTTACAATAAAAATCAAAACCTTTTGATGGTATCAGATATTCACAAAAATTCAAGAGTTAGACTATGGTTCTGAAAAAATTTTACGAAAAGGTTTATCCATTTCCTACATGAACTTAAGTGAATTAAAAGTCCAGAAATAGCACTAACAGCTCAGGTTTCACAGACAATTAATTAATAATGTGAGTCCAGTGTAATTAACAGATCAGTTTATCTTTGAAGGTAGGTGTTAATGATGTAGAATTTTGCCTCATTTGGTTTATAAATGCAAGCTGCCAATATCAGCGATGAATTATAACGACTTGCAGTTCTTGAAAAATGTTGTAGTCCTGAAACAAAACAGTACGACGAACTTCCCTCTGCCAAAATATGAAAAAAAACGAAAGTTAGCTCTCAACAAGTCATTTGGTCAACTTCATTATTTACTGTAAAAGCTGTGTGGACACTCATCATTATAGTCCAGATATTTTAAAACTTTGTTAATATAATATAATTTTTAATTACCTCATAATTCCCAAAGTGTTTTTTGCCAAAGGAATAAAACTAATGAACATGTTTCATAACAGAAATAAATATATTTTTAATCTACTGTTTATGAAATTGAAATGCAATTATGTCGAAACAATGTAGAGAGGAACATACAACAATAACTGCAAAAATAAAAAACGAATACTTTATGATAACAAACTATTGAAAACTTGAATAAAACCAAACAATTCATAAAATTCAATCCAAAACTAACAATCACTAAATCAGATAAAGGAACTGAAACAGTTATACTATAAAGTTCCAAATTGACGAAAACATGTGAACAAAAAATCTACATTTCTTCAAGAACATTTAAGGAATTAATTCGACAAGAAAGCTCACCACCTAAATTTAAGGTCTTCTAAAAATGCATTAAGATAACATACCATTAAGAACTATCGACTCTATCTAAATTTCTTGCTTCAATATTAAAAAAATAAAGTAAATTGTTAGTGTAGTTAGTATTCTAACTACACTAACAATTCTCTTTATCTGGTAGTCCAACTGAAAACTTCAAGAGTTAAAAAACATATTTCATTAGATGTTCCTCTTCACACTATTATTACAAATAAATTCATTTGATTTGTTCCAATAATAAAAAAAAACGTGAGCAGCAGTGCTCCATCACTAAGGTCGTATTTATCGCGCGAATTGCATCGCGTCGAGATGCGATTCTGACGGATTGAATTATATTTTGAAAAATTAAGCTTAAATAGCAAACCTAATTGAAATGTAGAAAATAACTTATTTTATTAAAGAAAAATTGCGATGTGCATCGTGGTTGAGGAAAAAAGTTGGAACCAACGAAGAAACGCACTTCATTCATTTAAGGACGTTAGAGCCCGCAGTGGTTTTTCGTCTTTTCAATAATTTTCTGCCATTCGGTTCTGTTTCTACTCAGATTCTTCAATTTTCATTGTTTTTAGGTCGCTTTCTACTTCGTTGATCCATCTCTTCTCGGTCTTTCTCTGTTTCTTCCACCCACTGGTTTCCACTCGAGGATTTTCCTTGGTGTTCTTTCTTCGTCCATCCTCATTATATGCCCTGCCCAAGACAGTCTTCGGCTTTTAATTTCGCAACTGCGCACTCTATCAGGTTGTCTAGCTCAAAATTCATTCTTGATCGCCATGTTCCATCTTCGTTTTGCACTGGTCCAAAAATTTGTCTCAAAATTTTTCGTTCGAAAGTTCTCACGAGCATCTCATATTTCGTGGTTAAGGTCCATGCTCCACAGTCGTAAGTGACAACAGGCCTAATAATACTTCTATATATTTTTAATTTGGACTTTCTGTTTAGAGCTCTCGATTTCATTAGCTCTTTGTAGGCGAAGTAGCAACGGTTTCCACTGAAAAATCTAGCCTGGATTTCGCTGCTGATAGAATTCGATTGATTTACTTGGGTCCCCAAATAAGAGAATTTTTCTACATGCTTTTCTTCATAACACATCTAAAATTTTCTCTGTTAATTGCTCTTTTCGTTACTTCCATGTAATTTGTCTTTGCTTCATTGATTTGGAGACCTTTTGGGCTTGCTTCATTTTTTAGGTTGACAACAGCCTCCTCAAGTTCATTCTTGCGACTGCTTATAATTGCTATATCGTCCGCGTATGCGAATATTTGTTAGCTTTTCGTACCGATGTAGCCATTAACATCTAGTTTTCTGATTACTGCCTCTAGAATTAGATCAAAAAATATGGATGATAATGCATCGTCTACTCCCGTTGTGATGTTTAAGTCGTCTGTGTACTCATTGACAACTCTTACAATCGCCTTGGAACCAGCCAAGGTCATATTCACGAGTTGGACCAACTTTTTTGGGATGCGTCATTGAGCATTTTATTATTTCGATTAACACTATCAAAAACTTGTTTGAAGTCCATGTACAGATTATATAGGTGTATGTTGTGTTCATAAGCTTTCTCTTGAACCTGTCTGACGGCAAAGATTTGATCGATGGTCGAACGGGCGGAATCCACATTGGTATTCCAGTTCCTTTGCAACGGGTACCAGTCTGTTATAGATAATGCCAGATAGCACTTTATAAGTTACGTTAACCAGTGTTACAGCTCTGTAATTGGAGCACTCTAGCTTATCTCATTTTTTGTGTATGGGTTGAATAATTCCCATCGACAATTCTTCTGGTAATTTATTTTGACTCCAAATCAAGACGGTTAGATCATGTAGTATTCTCCAGAGGATTTCATCTCCGTTCTTCAACAGTTCAGCTGTTAGGTTATCGATCTCTGATGCTTTGTGGTTTCTCAAGCACGTAATAGCTTCGTACACTTTCTTTCGGCATATTCTGGCTGCTGAATCTCTTTTGTTTTTATAATCCTCCTGGTTGGCTCTTTGTTTCTCTGAATGCATTTCAGTCTGACCCTTCTTTTTGTTTCTACTGCTGTTTGACAGTCTTGATCATACTATTTACTATTTCTCTCTGTTTTCTTTACTCCTATCACCTTTGGAGCTGATGCTGTTGCCGCTTTTTTATATGTGTCCATTCCTCTTCGATGTCATCTGAGGGATTTATTTCTTGGAGACTGAGATATTTCGCTTTGATATTTTCGTAGTGTCTGCGTCATTTAGGCTATCTGTATTCCATCTTACTCTCTTAGCTGATTTTCTGTTTACTATGAGTGATATTTTTTGTTTCAAGTTTGCTCCCACCAAGAAGTGGTCCGAATCTGAGTTTGCTCCTCGGTAGGTTCGGACATTCAAAATGTTAGTCGCACATCTTCTGTTTACCATTATGTGGTCAATTTGGTTGGCTTTATTGGTGCCAGGGATCTTCCAGGTGCATTTATGAATGTTTTTTTCTCTGGAATGATGTACTCATCACTTTCAAATTGTTCATAGACGCATATTGTAAGGCTTTTAATGCATTGTTACTAGTACATTCATGGAGGCTATATATTTCCTATTACGTCATGATAAACATCCTCCTTGCCAAATTTCGCATTGAAGTCTCCTAATGTTATGATCATGTCATGTTTTGGTATTGTATCACATACATTTTATAAATCATCGTAGAACTCGTCAGTTATGCCGTCATCAGCTTCTTCGGTTGGCGCGTACACGCTGATGAATGTCATGTTGCAAAACTTGCCTTTTACTCTTATGGTACATATCCGTTCGCTCACGGGCCAAAATGCCAGAACTGAGTTTTTGACTCTTTTGGATATCATAAATTCTACTCCTTGTTCACCTTGTCTTTCTTCATTTCCGGAGTAGTATAGAGTGAAGTATTTTTTTTTTGTATTGTTCCTTTCCCTTTTGATCTCATTTCCTGTATAGCCAATATGTCTATGTTATATCTAAATTAGGTAGGTCACACAAAATACAGCGTTTTTAGAATCTGCAACTATTTTTGAAATTATCAATCACTGACCAATAATGTGTGCTCAAACGAAGAACGATAAAGAAATTTATTTTATTTCATATTGAAGACCAAATTAGTAACCTTACAAAGATAACAACTCTTGCAGTGTTAATTGATGTACATATTTATTCTCACAAAATTATGTAAGATGACGATAGTTTTGTGTTGATAGAAATATTTTGATTTGATAAATACCAATAAGAGTATAAGATTATGAATGGGATAATATCAGAAAATAAGAACATCACAAATAAAAGAATAGACATGTATACACGGAACATTCAATCATTAGCAGCAGCCTTAATGTTTTCCAATGAGATACTTTATCTCCTTTGTCCAGTCCAGATACACCCCTAGGAATTTTGTACTGGTGGAGATTTCTTCATCAAGTGACAACAAACTGGCCTGGTTTGGAACTCAGTTATGACTGTTTTATTCTAAATTTAGATTTTTCTTCATTGAGAAGAAGCCCGTTTTCCTCAAACCATCTTCAAGCACAATCCAAATACTGCCCTGTCAGTCAGTTCAAGCACACGTTCCACCGTGGGATCACATTGGTTTCAACCATATTGACATTTCTAACACCAATCAATTTGAGAACTATATAGACATTTCAACATGTCTACTGAAACGAGTTGAACCATATTGTTGGTGTAAGTGAAAGAAACACAGGACAACATTTGTTACAATTGGGTTTTAATATATAGTAAGTATAACTTTTGTTTTATCATTTATTATTCAATTATACACTTTTATTATAAATTACAAAAATTATCTATTTATATCAAATCAGCAACATTCATAGGCATCTCATCAATCTGAGTTGAATAATACTGCTCAATATCTCTTAGAATTCTAATGTCATCTGATTTAACAAAATTTATTGCCACACCTTTACGCCCAAATCTTCCAGAACGACCAATACGATGAATATATAATTCTCTGTTGTTAGGCAAGTCATAATTGATAACTAAACTGACTTGTTGTACATCAATGCCTCTCGCCCAAACGTCAGTTGTAATGAGTACTCTGCTTTGCCCTGACCGAAATTCCTTCATGATGCCATCTCTTTCTTTTTGTGGCATATCACCATGCATTGAACTAACAGTAAAATTATTTTCTCTCATTTTTTCAGTCAACCAATCTACCTTACGTTTGGTGTTGCAAAATATTACAGCTTGAGTGATTGTCAAAGTATCATATAAGTCACAAAGAGTGTCAAATTTCCATTCTTCGCGCTCTACAGCTACAAAGAATTGTTTTATTCCTTCCAAGGTCAATTCATCACTGAAAAACAAAAAATAAAGTTAACATTACGAATTTCATGAATCAAATTGGAACACACATCTGAACTGTATTATTGACACAAAATTTAAAGAAAAACGCCAAAAGTGAAATATTTGAAAGAAATAAGGATAATGAACAATTATTTATGTTCAAATACAGACACAAAGGATGTTATATTATGTTAAAATTTTATTCCAACATTCAATAAATGCTTCTGTCAACCGAATCAACATTACATTATTAGGGATTACTGAAAAAGTATTATCAACTTTGATAACGAAACTCAAGCGTCAATTGTCATAAGTTAGGTGGCAATTAATAGATTTTGTATAAATTCCAAGACGAAACAAAGATGAAATATCACTAAAATCCTAGGACTAGATACGATTGCTTAAAAATGACTTTTCATGTGTCGATACAAACTAACCCAAAAAGGAAAAATACATAAACTGTTTTTATATCTATGTCAATTATAAATGTAATTGTTGATAATATGATAAGCTGAATCATGTGAAATTTATTGAGATCACTGTAACAAAATTTTATGAAATCAATATTATTCAAAAATACAAGGCAACAAAATGTGTATCAACATGAAAAACATCATTTTGATTTAGAAGTGACCACTGAAAATAAATTGAAATGTAGAAAATTTTACAAAGATTAAGCACAAAAACAAGGCTGAAAAATTTGTTTTAAAAAAATGACAAGATGAGTTAATCAGTTTTTTCAATTACAACTAGTCCACCCAGTACTGTTCAACAGATCCATATAGATTAAAATTCATCTTAGCAGAAGTACGTTTAGTAATTAAAATTTCATATCAAATTTTTCTCCACGTGTACCTGGTTTTCAAATGGTCATCCACTACAGATTGCATTTACAACTAAGCCTGACATTTATCCAACTTCATATACTACCCTGATAGTCTATTTAGTTCATCACTAAATCATACACATTTGATCCCAAAAAATGAACATTACAATTTTATAATTCTTACCGTTTTACAAGTATGCGAATAGGGTCAGTCATGAACTTTGATGTGATTTCCAAAATTTCATGGGGTAATGTAGCTGAAATTAAACAAACTTGTGTTGATGGAGGTAGAAATCTATATACATCATATATTTGCTCCTTGAATCCCTTATTTAACATCTCATCTGCTTCATCAAGCACCAACATTTTAACCGATCTCGTCCTTAATGCCCTTCTTCGTATCATATCTAAAAATTCAAAGAAGAATTAGCATGTAGAAATATTGTTCAGTTTAAATTACTTGAGATAAATAGTTCTTCTAGTGTTTATTTACTTTATAGTACTTACCGTAAACTCTTCCTGGTGTACCACTAACAACATGTTGCCCATAATCCAACTTTCTAATATCTTCCCCTAAGTTTGTTCCTCCTATGCAAGCATGACATTGAACATTCATGAAATCTCCTAAAGCTAATATAACTTTTTGAATTTGTACTGCCAATTCACGAGTCGGTGATAAACATAAGACTTGTGTTTCTCTTACAGTTAGATCTAATTGTTGCAGGATAGCAATTGAAAATGTGGCAGTTTTACCAGTACCCGACTGTGCTTGCGCGATAACATCTCTTCCCTTTATTATCGGCTTGATAGCTCTCTGTTGAATAGCAGAAGGTTTTTCAAATCCTATAAATGAAATATAACTCATGAATATGTATATTCGTATATATACAAAAAATATATGTACATATATATATATATATATATATATATATATATATTATATATATATATATATATATATATATATATATATATATATATATATATATATATATATATATATATATATATATATATATATATATATATATATATAAACATATTGATTGAATTTTATATGCAACTGGAGAAGACATAAAGAGGTATATGTCTTCCTTTGAAGAGCACATTAATTAGTACTTACCAGTGAGAAGTTTTAAAATGAGCTTAAATGAATAACTTATACTCACCATAAGCAAAAATTCCTCGTACGAGCTGTTCTTTCAAATGCATGTTATTGAAATTATCAATAACTTCAACATCTTCACTCGTTTCAAATTCAACATTGGATAAATCTTCAAATACAGCACTTTGTCCTCCAACAGAAGACGATCTTATTGTATTACTAGCCATTGTTATTTGGCTAAATTTCAAGATGTTTCACTAACTGAAGAACTGGGTCAAAACACAATTTCTATTACTCTCGAAGGAGAACAACTTGAAACTTTTACTTCTCAAAGTTCACAATCACAAGCGGACTGGCAGAACATGAAGGGAGAAGGCAGAAGCCGACGGACACCGAATAGTCTTAAAAAAGAATCATGTTCTGTGACCATAACCAATTTTACATCGTGCAAATATGAGCAAACAAGTAGCAGATGGCGCCACAAATTCACAGGAATATTTATATTACAATAAGTGAACCTTACATTTCAATGAGAATTTTGTTGCTTGATAAATAATTTTTTCTGGCAGTCTCATTTCCGTCTCCGTTTCAGCTGAATTGTCATTTCATAAACTGGCGGAAGGCCACCTATTAGTTGGGGATCCCAAGTAAGGTCGACCTTCACTTATCTGCTCACCAGATAAAAATTATTTTTTATCAAATAAAATATGTTTCTGAACACACACCGACAGGGTTGCCGTGAAAAAAACCTTCATGGGTATAATTAATTAAATTTACAAAAAGTAATATTTTTTTCAAAATTCACCGTCGTGCTTGCCAAACGAACTCAACTCGGAGGGAAAGCATATAATATACACAATATGCTACATATAGGTTGCCTACCTTTTTCTGGTCCCTATTACCTGGTTGCCGTGTATGAACAGGTGACTTGATATGAGTAATTGCGCGAAATATTTATTAAAATCAAGATAATTTTACTGCAAATGCAGTAGTATAGGGTTGCCTGCAAAAACCCGTACATAAATAACGGTTGTCAGGCTTTTAAATTAAAAAATTGAAGATTTGAAAAAATGATGGCATTGTGCGTACTGTTTTATGCCATAGAAGAGGACGAGGAAAAAACTAATATGCTATTGAGACGTAACTTGGACAAAAACAATTCTCTTATTAATTTTAATTAACAAAATTCTGAAAAACTTCGTATATATCAAAGTATAGCAAAGAAAACATCCTTAAAATAGAAAGAAAAGAAAAAGTTCTTCAAAAATCAATTTATTAACACATGTGTAGTGAGAAAATTATAAATATTTTTCTTAAACGCTAAACAATTTAAGAAGGTAATAAATAAACAGATTTATAATCGAACATTAATGATAAATTAAAACAAAATGTTGTTGTATAATAGACAACGTGCTCGCCAACTGACGTACATTTTTGCTCGCGTCAATTTTTTAATTTGAAAGTCTATCAACCGTTATTTATGAATAGATTTTCGCAGGCAACAAATACTACTGTATTTGCAATAAAGTTACCCTAATTAGAATATATATTTCAAGTTGTGTGCACATGAGCGCAATGACTGATATCAACTTACCTATTTATACACGGCAATCAGGTAATAGCGACCAGAAAATGATAATGCACTGCCGCACCCAAAACTGGGAAGTCATTTTGGGCTGCGATGCCAACGCACACCATGTGACATGGGGCAGTGAGAACAACAACGCAAGAGGTAAGTTACTTTCTGATTACATTATCGGTAACAACCTTTACATTATCAACAAAGGCTGTACACCGACATTTATTAACTCTAGAAGTCAAACCTTAGTAGATATAACGGTAGCTTCATCTCGTATATCCAATTCAATCCTAGGATGGCATGTATCAGATTCTGTTACCATGTCAGACCACCGATGGATAAATTTCGAAATAAACCTTAATAAAGCGCCCAAAAAACTACTCAGGGACCTCCGGAGGACGGACAGAGATAAATATCGACACCGACTGCAGGAGGTTCTAGAGGCAGTTGATGGAAGAACGCCAAAAAATAATGGCCAAATTGAACAACAAGTGAATTGTATTCAAAAAGCCATGAGAAAAGCATTTGAAGAATCCTGCCCCTTAAGAGCCGCCCAACAGTCCGGCGAAGCCACGAAGTGGTGGAGCCGGGAGCTAGGTGACCTCAAGAAGATGGCTAGGAAATAATTCAATCGAGCTAAAATGACAAAACTTGCCTCAGACTGGAACCAGTACAAGAAGTATCTGAGGCAGTTCAAAAACCTACTTAGACAAAAACAAAGAGAAGCATGGAGAGCCTACTGTGAGGAAGTCGAAGACTACTCAGAGGCCGCTAGGCTTTGTAAAATCCTTGCTAAAGATCGACACAAATTTAGGTCTACTGAAGAAAGAAGACGGCACCACAACTGCTGATCTTCGTGAAAGCCTAGAGTTGCTTATGCAAACTCACTTCCCCAATTCCGTGGTCACAAAAGGGAAGGAATGGCCAACTGAAACTGAAACAGAACCTTCAGACTTGGAGTGGCAGCAAGCCAACCAAATAGTTACTGAAGACAGAATAGGCTGGGCAATACAGACCTTCTCACCCTTCAAATCACCAGGCATTGACGGCATATACCCTGCCTTGCTACAGTGGGGCTTGGGCGAATTAATGCCGCACCTGATGAGGATGTTCAGGACGAGCTTGGCGCGCCGGTACATACCACAGCCTTGGAGGGAGGTGAGGGGTGGTATTTATTCCTAAGACAGGTTAGAATGGATTACACCACACCCAAAGCATACCGACCAATTAGTCTGACCGCGTTTCTGCTGAAAACAATGGAGAGACTATGCGAACGATACCTAAGGGATGCTATTTTGAATACACAACCACTGCATCCCAACCAGCACGCATATACCCCAGGCAGATCCACCGACACAGCCCTCCATCTGGTTGCTGGTCGGATTGAGAAATCTCTGGACAACAAAGAGTCCACCCTGGGGGTGTTCATAGACATTGAGGGGGCGTTTGACAAAACCACCTTCCCCAAAATTGAATCCGCACTGGCAGACAGAGGTGTTCCTCAGACTGTCAGGGGCTGGATCTCAAACATGCTCTCAAAAAGAGCTGTTAGAATCAGTGTAGACAACATCGTCGTCAGGGGAATGGTCGCGAGAGGCTGTCCGCAGGGGGGTGTCCTATCTCCGCTGCTATGGAACCTAGTTCTCGACAGCCTCTTGCGCCGCCTCTGCGATGAGGAATTCTACTCAATTGCATACGCAGATGACTTAACGATACTGCTAAGTGGAAAATTTGAAGGAGTTCTGTGCGACAGAATGCAGAGAGCCCTGAGAATAATCGAAAAATGGTGTGAGGAGAACTCTCTATCAATCAACCCCAGAAAGACGGAGATGGTTCTCTTCACAAAGAAAAGGAAACTGGGGCCATTATAATATATATATATCTATATATAATATATATATATATATATATATATATATATATATATATACTATATATATATATATATATATATATATATTATATATATATATATATATATATATATATATATATATATATATATATATATATATATATATATATATATATATATATATATATATATATATATACTATATATATATATATATATATATATATATATATATATATATATATATATATATATATATATATATATATATATATATATATATATATATATAGTACAGATATATCTATGGTTTTTATTTTCATCTTTGAAGTTTTGAAGTGTCAAAATAATTGTCGTTAACCATAAAAATATCTTCCTCTAGTAAAACTCCTACTAAAAGTTGCTGGCGAAAGTAAGAAAATCTGAAAATGGTCCATTTGGCTATTTTTTGATACTTATTAGCTTGAATGAATTAAATTAAAATTAACTATTCATAATATACTTCCACTAATACATCGAATTGGCATTTTTCGTATAGAAAGTCGAAGTATAAAGAAAAATCGATTATTTTTCTTTTAAATCGATTTTTCACAAATCGATTTATCTCTAAATAAAAAAAATCGATTATTGACTAATCGATTTTTCCGAATCGAGGTCACATCCCTATCTCAAAGTGATCGGGTTCGCTACCCAAAAGACAGAGAGATCGACAGGTTCTACGCGTGCGTTCCTGCAAAAATCGGTTCCTTTTGGATTACGTATCAAAATTCAAAACAACACGAGAAAAAGTGCGATGAATGAAATTATGTAAATGATTGTATGAGCAAGCAATTAGTTATATACTGTTATGTGAAAATATATGGAAATAAAGTGCAATTTGGTTTGTCTTGTCAACTGATAATCGGGTTATATAAGATCGGGTCTTTTAGAAACCTGTAATCCGATCACTCGTGCACAGGTTGAGATCGAATCAAAAAGATTCGATCAATCACGATCGACACAGGTCTACTTGGTATCCCTGACTACGCATACTGGTTGAAAAATGTCGTGAATCGAATCTAGTTCTTCAACCAGCATCAGCAGTAATGAATTTTAAAGGAAATATAGTGCTGAACGAGCATTCAAGAATTGCTGAAATAGCGTTGAAGTGATTCGTGTGAAAAATTCATTCGTTGTTATATTAAAAAAACAGATATGTGTGAAAGTATAATTCTATTATCCGAAAACTTGGATTTTTCTGTTTTTTTCACATTTTAAAAAATTTCACCTTTTCTTGATGGCTTGTATCTCGGGTATTATTGAGTCAAAAATACTTTTGACCAATGAATTTTGAAGAAAATTTGATGCTCTTTCACGTGGTTTCACCGCTTAACCACATGGTTCAGAAGAAATGGAGAGAAAACCCGAAACGGTCCGAAAAAAAACGCGGTTTTTTTTGGCAACCCGTCAAACTTCCCGGTCCTCGTGTTTGAAATCGCAGCAAAGATACCCTCTTTCGTCCCCAAATATTCCCTCAAATTTTCGTTAACTTCGGAATTGGGTCTAGCTCACCCCGTTTTTTTTTAGAAGGCTCTTGGACTATTTGCTCGCTCCAATTTTCTAATTTAAAAGCCTGACAACCGTGATTTATGAACGAATTTTTGCAGGCAAACTTATACTACTGCATTTGCAATAAAATTACCTCAATTTTAATATATATTTCAAGTGGTAAGCAGATAAGCGCAATTACTCATATCAAGTCACCTGTTTATACAATATTTACTTTTTATAATTTTTTTTAATCAGGTAATTTTTATATGGATATGAAGTTATAACACAAACCACGGCAGCTTTTCTACCCCTATTGGATGTATTTCTGATTTTGTTTGGTACAGGATTTATGTCATAACAAGATACTAGAAGAAGGTTGCTACGATAAATTCTGGAAGACGATGGTTCGCCACAATGCGTAGGTTCATGTCTAGTTTCAAATGTAGATGCTTCTGTTTGAATCTCACATCTGTTGTTAAGGTCCACAGAGAAGAGCATTTTCTGTTTCAGATCTGGATCGTGAGACTAATGCTAGAAGTCAAATTGTCATCATTAAGCGTTGAAGTCTAAGGTGGAAGGTCTGAAAGGATCTGAGATTGTTATCCGATAGCTTTTCATAATAAGATGAGGATTTGTTCGGAATAATATCAGTACATCCATCTTTGATAGCATTTTGTTCCGCTGCAATAAAATCTACATGGCTGAATATGGTTTTATTAAATGGCCAAAGTCCTGTAACGCGAAATACGTTTGCTGCAATTTCACCAGTTTGAACTTTCATATTAGCTCTTCCAAATAGCTGTACAATATCAAAAGGGCTCAGTGCTCTATTGTTGTTTCTGATCCAGCTTCGTATTTCTTCACTATAGTAAACCTTTAATGACCCCATAAACGTTTTGTCTAGTGGCTGCATTTTGTGTGTTGTGTGAGATTGTAAAGATATAATATCAACGTTATTCTCTCTAGCAAGGTATATTACATCAATGTTCCTGGCTGAAGTGTCCATCTAAAATCAGTAAACCTCTGGATTCTGGCGTTGGGTTTGTGTGTTTTATAAAGTGTTTGAACCAATCTGTGAATATATTCATTTGAATCCAGCCAAATGGATGTGCAACTCCTTCAACTTAAAAAGTAAACTCTCTCAGTTAAGAGATCATATTTTTTCGTGGAAAAATTATAAACGGCGGACATAATGGCCGGTGTCATTCATGCACACTACAATTGTTACCAAGGAAACTCTTTCAGCAGAAGTTAGTGAAACTATTTGCCTCTTTCCTCGGTGACAAATTACTTGTGGAATTCTACTTTATACAACTGTTCGGCCGGATTCATCTACAAAAATTTTTTTAATAAAATCGAGTTATTGCTAATAATTTTCAAAAAAGTTATATATTTATATATATATATATATATATATATATATATATATATATATATATATATATATATATATATATATATATATATATATATATATATATATATGTATATATGTATATATATATTTATATATACATACATGGCTCACATACATGAGTTCAAGCGACCTAGGCTGAAACAATTTCTCCGCCCCAACCCAATCATCCTTCACACCATAATTCCCTTCGTCACCATTAACGCATCAACCCATCCGGTTGTGGTGGCACTTTGCATAAGCAAAGCCATTTTCCTTATTGATACTAAAATCTCAAAAGAGTACATTACGAATTATAAAACTATTTTTTTTTAATGGTGAGGCCACCACTCTAGTGGGGTCTCCTAATGAGCTCGTTGTATTAGAACATACGCTCAGCAACAATGTGAATTAGTGTACAAATAATTATATCAGAAATTTGAGAAGCTTCTCTGAGACTCAGGAGCTACCAAAGGTGATTCCACGTCAAGGAAATAATATTAAATTCAACAATTAGAAGAGTGTCCACTCACATTGTTCATAGTGGCGGCGGTAAGCAATCGAGGGCCCCAACGCGAGAATCGTACTGGGGACCCTTAAGTTATGTTTCCGTTCAAAAATGTCCCGAGAACATATACTGCAACATGAGTCGGCACATAAGACTCGTTATTTTTCTATAATTCTCGCGGGACAAATTTGCAGTAACTGAAACAGTGTTTAAGACGTACCGCCTGACCCCGAGACCTAATAAAAATTATGCCCAACCACCCTCTAACGCCATACCTTATGGATAAAAACGGAAACACTTTTCTTAGTACAATGATTATTTAATTATTTTGGTCCTCTAAGAACAAATCTATTTTGATCAATTTTAAAAGGCCTACATTACAAGATATTTATATTAGTTCTACACTTTAGGTTTTGAAAAAACATACCTACCTATAAAAAATCAGTATAAAAAAAGGAGTTCCAAATAAAATTAAGTCCATTTCATGTATAACTGAAAGACAAAGCTTTTGTTAAAAATTTGCATAATATCAATTACTTACACAGAAAGACTTTGAATCGATTCCTCCTCCCAATCTTCTTTTCTTCAATAAAAGAAATTTATCTTCAACTTTGTTCCTTGCGTGTTTCTTCATTTTTAATGCTTAAACTGCAAGATCAAGGAGACGAATTTGTGACATCGTAGTTCTCAAATATGATTTAATTAATTATCAGCTTCAGTTTTGAGAAGCTCCGTTCAGATGCGGCTACGGTAACGCTAACGAGTACAGTCAAATATAACTGTAGCGCAGTGGTGAGGTCTGGCAGACACGAAGAAACAAATGACACGTACATTTGTTTCATTTTTGCCTTATCTATTCAAAAACCATTTGAATGTTCAAAAAAATCATGTAAATTAAAATGTTTGCCGCTGTGGTCCGGGAGCCCCTTAGTCTTTGCGGTCCTCCAGCGTCGCAGGGCCTGCGAGCCCGTTACCACCGCCACTGATTGTTCAGTAGTAAGTGAAAATTTTTTCCTTGATTTATCATTGCTAAACTTATGAATGATGTCTTCAAAAGATATACTCTGGAGAAAGTCACTTTCCATAAACAATGCAGCTAGAGCGGTTAATTTTTTTCTCCTAAAGTTGATCTTAAGAAGTTTTTCACTACCTGTAAGGCAAAAAAACTTTTTTCTCCTCTGTAGTTTGTCAATACCATTCTTTGTGCCATGATAAGTGCAATAACAATGTTGGATAGATGTGACATAGATGTCACATTCAAGCTCTTAATTAGTTTTAAGAATTTTTGTGAGTCAGATTGTTTCTTCTTAATTGTAGTCTTGTCAGCTTTGTATGTTTTACCAAATGCGTGGAAGTTTCTTTTTTCTCTTAACGTTTTTCTGGTAAGTTCCAGAATCACACATTTTTGTGTCTTCTTTTTCCAATTTGGAAAACTCATTTTCGTTATTTAACAAATTTACAAAGGATATGAATGTGCTGCACAATGTGACAATGCTAGCCAAGTCCGTCTTTTCAGCTTGAAGCTGTTCATTTACTTTCTTAAATTCAGTAAGAACGGTATTCTAAAAACAGATCATTATTGCAATTTTCAAACTCTACAGTTTACTTTGAAACGCCTTTGCTTCATACTGAATATCTGTAGTTTGATCTTCAGCTACGCAGATTTCGATCAATATTTTCGCAACAAGACTGTCTTTTGCTTTCTTATTATATATATATATATATATATATATATATATATATATATATATATATATATATATATATATATATATATATGTATACTCCCTTGAGATTGCTGTAATAAGATCACTCCTCAAGAAATAAAGGCGACTGTAATGATTCAATAATTTGAGATCAATCATCCTTCCAACTACTTTTTCAGACATTTTTGAGAAATTAATAGCGTCAAGATTAATTAATTTCATTAGGAAGTTTCAGGTATCTTCTCAGCACGGCGATGGACATAACAGAAGAACCGAAAATGTACCTAGTCTTTGACTTATACCTCTCTATAATCAACGCCTTGGAAAATAATTAACTGCCAGTTTGTCTATCAGAATCCTTTGATTTTGTTGTTAAAAGCATATTACTTCACGTAAAGTTGGAAAGATACAGAGATAATTAAATGAAATTATTAGATCGTTACTTGACTAACACAAACAACATTTTGAAATGAAATTAATGAAAATTCTTATGTATCATCAGTTAAAATCACCGATGCTGGGGGTCCCGCAGAATAGCGTACTTGGGCCTCTCATCTTCATTCTATGTGTCAATAATCTGCCCTCCTCAATTTCCGGTTAATTAGATGATGAGGGAATGGTCAATCTGGTCACTTATGCCGATTATATTAATGTGTTATTATCATCACCTAGTCTTACAAAAACTGCTCATATGACTGATTCTGTCTTACTTCACATAAACATCTGGTGTGATAGTAATCTTCTCCGGCTGAATTTATCAAAAACGGCTTATATTATAATCAACTAAACATTTTATTTGCCGTAAAATTTCTTGGAATTCATATTGATAGTAATTTGAAGTAGACTTTTCACATTGAAGGTTTAACAAACCTTGTAAATTCGGCCATATATACAATTAAATTTTTGAAAAAACAAGTTGATTCTGCAATCCAGGGTGGTATATTTTTCTAATTTTTAATCTGTACTAGCTTATGAAGTTATATTCTGGGGTGTTGCGATGGTGCGGAAGCATTTTTTTTGCATCAAAAAATAGCACTTAGAGCGATGCTTAACTTCAAATATAGAGACAGTTTCAGAGACATTTTTAGAAAACATGGGATTTTGACCTTTCATGCTTTATAGATATATAAAGTGATATGCTTCTTTTATGCCCATCATCAGGAACTAGTTGATCAATACAAAAACAAAAACTCAACTAGACATAATAACCAATATCTTTATCCGATCCACTCCTTGATTTTCATAGAAAAAGCTCCGGTATATATGGTTCTACGTTCACTTAATGCACTCCGCTATAAAGCCTATTTCAAAAGAGCGATCAACCGCCTTATAATTGAAAGAAAATCAAAGTAGAACAAGCACTCTAAAATATTAATTTCTTTGCGAAAAAATTGTTTTCACTTTCGAGTGTCTACCTTGAAACCTACAACTCCTATTTACAATATTCACAAAAAATCTTTTCAGACAATTAATCAATTCATCTATTCATCAATTTTTTTTTCTTTCACAAAATAGGTACCTACCTACCTACTTAACGAATTTGTTACCTATTCAAGGAATTAATCAATTGTTGCCCAGCAAGAACCAACGGGGAGGTGAGAGTTTTTCTTGCCAAAAATAAAATAGGACCCTCCCAAAAATAGATTGAAATAAAACAGACAGAGACATTTTCCCTAGTAGAAAGTAAACACTGCCAACAAAATAATTTATTTTTCACCTGTGTTCCGGTTAGCCAAGGATGATTAAAAGCGCGATTCTTTTGTTTGTTACGCTGCACCAAATTGTTTAATTCCGGGGTAGGTCGCAATGTTTTTATCCAAACTTTATCGTCATAACTTAGTGCACTAAAGTTATGGGATAACAAATATTCCAGTTAGTCACCATTGAAATTTTTAAAATTAACTTCAGTAACCGAACTCATTTTAAAAACAATACGCGAGCAAAATAAATGAAATAAAACCAAAACAAACTGTTTCGTCCACTAGTGAGTTAGTGAGTGACTACAATTAATGCTTTCCAACGAATTCACTCGATTTTACCCAAAAGCTTATAGTTGTGATTGGTTGACATTATGTGAGAATTAATGCATCCTTTTTGAACCGAGCAGCTAGCTTCAATCGGTGTTGCTCTTACCCCTGTTTTCTATAAACAACGAAGTGAATAAGATATATTTATTCTCAGCGTTTCCTTTTCTCTGTGGCATGACATATGTAATAATGAAAGCGTCTATACCTTATTAAGCCTCTGCAGCAGTGCCACTGTTTATATAAAATGAATGAAATGCAGTAAGCAGTAAATGTGAATACCTTCTATCGTAATTAATAAATTATATTATATAATGTAGGTTGAAAGGAAGGTAGGTACATAAAATAATATGATTTTGATTAATATGAATATGCTGTATGCTGACTATTCAATATAATATAGTAGTGATACACGGAATATTATTGAGGAGGCGGCTTAGCCTCCTTAGCCGCCTCCGAATAGCCGCCCCTGAATATATATATATATATATATATATATATATATATATATATATATATATATATATATATATATATATGTATATAGGTTGTATGTATAGGGTCGAGGAAAATGAGCGGAACACCTGATATATGGCTTTATTATCAAATCTTATTGATAGATTCTATATATGTATATTATGCACTATTTAGTTGCTTCTACAGATTTTTTGTTTGTGTTTTTTAAGATATAGCATCATCGGATTATCAAAATTGATCAGTTTTTTCCAACACTATATGTATTTACTTAAGTTCCTGGATTATTAAGATATAAACATCTATATGTGTAGAATTTATTTCTATTTTTATGTCTATCAGACAAAGAAGTAAGCATCACTTCTAAAAGAGAAAATTCAAATATTTAGGGAAATTTGGCAGTGTTTCATTAAAAATATAAATTTTCGCCAAGTATCGGCGTCAGGCACGTATCCAGGGGAGGGGCCATGTCTGTTCCAGCAACTGTCTTGGAGTTGTTAGTCAAGTTGTAAATTTGTTCAGGAATCATTCGAATGCAAACAAAATTTTTCAAGAAACTATCCAAGAACATGCTCCAGATAGTAAAAAGAAACGACTTCTCCGGCTTTGTGACACAAGATTTATCGAAAGGCATGACAGTATCATTGTGTGTTTAGAACTCCTCGAATGCATTGTCGTGGCTTTAGAAGAAATCGCTCAAAGAACGTGGACCATATCTTCAATGGCATCAACTCTTCACGCAGCATGTCAAAAAAGTGAATTTTTAGTGAGCACTGTTGTTTGTGAAAAACTGTTCAGTTTGACCCTTCCACTGTCAATTTTCCTTCAAAATAAATCTGCAGATTTCGTTTCAGCTGTGAAATATACAAATGAAGTGTTGAGTTCACTCCAACAAATGCGTGAAACCGCAAATGACACTTTCAGAGAAATTTTTCAAGTGGCGTCGAAATTTTCCGCGGACCTTTTTGACACTGAACTTCAAGCTCCCAGAGTTACATCACGACAGAAATCTCGTGCAAATCCGCAAACGGCATCGAATGAAGAGTATTTCAGAGTCACTACATTCATTCCTTGTATCGATACTTTGATACAAAATTTGACGGACAGATTTGTCAAGAACGAAGATATTCTATCAAGTTTCCAACTGCTGCTTCCAGGATATGCTTGCGAGAAAAAACTGAATGAACTGGAAAAATTAGGTCCATACTTTCAAGACGAAATGCCGTTGTCCGCAGTTCATGCTGAATACAAATTATGGTGTGCCAAGATATCATCCATTGACCCATCGACCGAAATTTTGAAACTGTTGGAATATTGTGACAGAACATTTTTTCGCGGGATCAATCTTCTTCTCAAGGTTATGGCTACTCTTCCAGTCACAACGGCTAGTGTCGAAAGATCGTTTTCGACAATGAAGAGGATAAAAACTCTACCTCGTAGTGTGATGGGCCACGACAGGCTAAGTGCACTCGCGATGATGTCAATTCACTGGGATACTGTTGTTGATCCGGAGGAAGTCCTCGACCGCTTGGCGAAGAAAAAATCGAGGAAATTACTATTTTAAGGTGTGTGTTCTATTGAAAAATGAGTTCTGATCTAAATTTTGCTATTAACAAGTATTTTTTGTTGGACATTAAAAATGCTTCTTTAAAACATCATAGTAGCTGTTTATTGTACACCTTGTACTGCATCTTTTTCTTGCACAATAAACAATAATAGATTAACCGTCACGTACTGATTTGAGATTGATGTGTGATTCGCCTTACCCTGAATTTATTCAAATAAGTCCACATTTTTGAGTGATTTTCGGCTTCGAGCCCCCCCCGAAACGAATTTCTGGATACGGGCCTGATCGGCGCCATTGTTTTTGTTTGATAATAATGATACCGTCCTAAGAAATACCTACTCCGATAAATTTTCGTAGCGCGGTTTTATAATATGCTAGCTGTATCGATTGGGTCGATACATGGTGTAAATTAATAAACATATTGAAACAATGGTTAATAATAACAATTTACAGATTTATTTTAAAAAAACAACGCATGACGCACGTTTCGGTGGAACTTCACCTTCTTCAGATCTGAAGAAGTTGAAGTCTCACCGAAACGTGCGTCATGCGTTATTTCTTTTAATAAATGTGTCAATTGTTATTAGTAACCATTGTTTTAATATACTAGCTGCCCGGCCAAACGTTGCTGCAGCTAAAATTTTTATATAGCTGCACGACCACGCATTTATTTATGCCAAAAGGCCAAAGGCTAATGCGCTACCTGGAAACGCGTTTCAAAAAATTTATTTTTATAGAAAACACAGCTAATTTTTATCATTCTTTCACATAGAGGTTTTCTCCATGAGAAACACTTCATTGTGTCAAGTTTGGCAGTATATATATATATATATATATATATATATATATATATATATATATATATATATATATATATATACATATATATATATATATATATATATATATATATATATATATATATTTATAAAAATACATTTTTATATATAAGATTATTGATGGATTTTGACCATCCTATTTGTGAAAACACTAATACGGCCCTTCACAACCCCATCCCCTTCAACAACTTGCCGATATCGTGAACTATATCCATCCATCGTTCGAGCGTGCGAAAACATTCCGGTGGATCATGTCTACAAAGCGCCGCTCCATTGTCATTCCTCGGGGGTGCGAGTCGCGAGGGGCCTTGCTCCTTGCTAAACCGATCTGACCCCTGATTGGCGCCCTTACCGGGAAGACAATTACCAATCAACGGAAGCCGCGGGCAGGCAAAGTTTGATGTTTTGATATGTTAGTGCTATACGTTTGAATAGGTATCAATGTAACACTCTGTGCGTGTATATATATATATATATATATATATATATATATATATATATATATATATATATATATATATATATATAATATTATATATATATATATATATATATATATATATATATATATATATATATATATATATATATATATATATATATATATATATGTACAGTGCAACCTTAATTTAACGTACCTCAATATAACGACTTCCTCGATTTAACAAATTTTTCGTAATCCCCTTGAATTGTCCATAAGAGTCAATGTGAAAAACACCTTTACATTGCGAACATTGTTTGGGAACAACCTCTTTATAAAGAATTTTCAACTATCAAAAAAATGAAAATATCTCTAATTAACGAATTTTGTCAACCCAAAACCTTTATATAACGTTCCCACCAATATGACCCTTAATCCCATAGTATGTGATTAGAGTTGCCATCACCTAAATTGCTGACGCCATACAAAAACTTTAAGAACCTCGGACATTCGGATGAAATTTAGTTTTTTCCCGGACACTCCGTATAGTATAGGTCATCTATTTCGGTTAGATAGGTTAGGTAACCAAAAGCCTAAATTATTTATTAACTTTAAATTAAAAGTAAGTAAAAAGTTTTAACGTCAACTAGATCAAGTCCTTTTTACTAATTTAACTTAACTTGATATTTTTCAGACTTGCCAATTTCTGCAAAAATATCTTTCTTTTCCATAAAGAATTTTTAAAAGTGGGAGCAACTTAAATCTTCAAAATTATAGGTACTTTATTTCGGTCAGAGGAGAAACCGTCTGTGTATTTAACAAGTTTCTCTCTGGATTTAGCTTGTAGGCGGCTTACGATTATAAATTAAATTTTAACTAAGATTTGTTTCACTATATTGCTCATCTTTCAATCAATCAGGATTCCCCCGACACAAAATTTATCCGGGTTTTACCCGGACATATTTTGGAAGCCCCGTCCGGACATGCCCCGGACGCCTCCTATAAACTAGGACAAATCCGGGGAATCCCGGACGGATGGCAACCCAATATGTAATACATGTCGCGACAGGTTTCGACACGTTTCTTTCGTAAAACAATCATTATTGTTTGATGGAAAGCTATGTAAACACTGCTGCTCGTGACTAATGTTCAAGTTGCAATGGCCCAGAAACGTAACTGTATGTAAGGTACTGAACGTAAGAGATTATTGCAAAAAATTTAACAGGTTATAGCGTGGTAAAATTACACAAAATATCCGTAATATGCAGCAAAAAGTAAAAACCTGTTGGAAATTCAAATTCAGGTAGTTGAAAGGATTGTCTCTAATATGTGAAAATCTTCACAAATTCAGGTGAGCATTTTTCCGGAAAAACTTTGGTCGAAAATTTTTTTATTTATTTTTTCACTCTAATTGTTTAAATAATGAAAATGCAGAAAAAAGTTCAAATCAAAAATTGTAGGCAATGCATTTACCTACAAAATTTATCTGAAAAGTTTTCTGATATCTTTATTTGTTTTTGAAATATACCAAACTTTCCTAAGAGTATTTTTAAACATCATCAATTTTCAAGTTTTTAATTTTAAGATAGAAAATGAACAATGACATGTAGAAAAAATTATTTCATATGAAATTTGCTACAAATTGAGGTATCTACAAGTACGTAAAAAAAATTTTTTTGTAATAATTTTTAAATGAATTATCACCGATTTTCCACATCAATCTCTCCTAAAAAATCGTTTTTTTTACTAATTTTCCATACTAAACATTAAGAAATTAAACAACTTAATTATCTTACATTGTGTACTTAAAAGATAATGATTTAATCTAAAAAAATTATTTGAAACTTTTTTTTGTAACTAGATTTTCCGAAAAGATACGTACAATTTTCCAAATGCTCCCGTTGAAATAAGCAAGTTCCAAAAGTTTCATTTGTGGTTTCGATTAGTATTTATGCCGATAAATATTTTTTATTTGTAAGGTATTGTTGTTGATTAATTTGTTCAGAATATCCCGGGCTTTTTTTATCATTGAATTTGCTTTTCATGAAAATTCTAGCAATTTTCCACGCAAACCTCCTATAACTATTATATTTTTGTCCAATATTTTTAATCAAAAAATTATAAAAGTTAAAAATATAATTATTTAATGGGCTAAGTATTAAAGACCATGATATAAGTGAATAAATAGGTTTGAAAATTTTTCACTTCACATTTTCTTAAAGATTACACGAAATTTTCCAAAAGCAAGCGTTACAGCTCATAGTCTTTCGGGAGTTTTATACTTCAGGTTCAGAAATTCATTGTGAATAATTGATGATTTTACCACGTAGTTTAATGAGTTAATATGTATAGACAAACAATTTTTACTAAAAATTTAATTTGTTCTGCTTCTATACAGAGTAAGAGCATGCGCGATGGCTCACAAACCGACGGCGCGTAGAAGCAGCTGCCAACGGCTTTGTTACCTGTTCTTTCCTCTTCATTGTATACACCTCTCTCTTTCATACCTTATGCATAGGTGTGTTCATTTATATCGCGATCACTTCTATATACCGTTATTATTGAACTGGTAAAGATCTGAATAACATAATGAGCACTAAAAAAAGTTATGTTAAGTTTTCTAAAAGGCACCTGATTTTAGTACTTATTGTAAATAATTGTCTATTATTTAAAAAATTTGATATATACAGAAAATCTGTATAATAGTTTCGAATGTATATACTTCAAAGTATTTATAGTTAAAGTTTCATTAAAATATATTCATTTCGAAAAAAGATATAATCAAATGAAGTTTGGAAAAAACAAGAAAAATTAAGCATGTAAAAAAAAGAGATTTTAAAAAAGCATTTATTTAAAAATTACAACATTGATCGCTTTGTTTTTGTAACGATAATATTCCATGATCATTTTTAATCTTAAATCCAAAAGGAATTTTCGCTGTGACAATAATTAATTAAATAGGAACTATAATTGTTTATTGACTTTTTACTACTCGTTTTTTTATAAATAAATGGATTTTAGAGTTAGAACATTTATTTTTTCAAACTTGAAAGTATTTTTAATTAAAAGTTCAGATTTTTCTCTACATTTTGGTTTATTTATTTTTTTCAATGCATTACAACCTCCAAATAATTAACTTTTAAATCGGGCCATTAATAAATTCGGCTCACGGAACGTTCGCGCGCACCGACGAATTGACCTCCGCTGAAATCAATTTATCTCGTAAACTTTGCAATTTACAGAAAAACTTTTCAGACATATTTTGTACATCAATGCATCAGCTACAAATTTCTATTCTGAAATTTTTCCGTGTATTTAATATTTAAACAATTATAGTGGAAAAACAACAACAAAAAATTTCACTCGACAATTTTCCGGAAAATTGCTTACCTATTTTCGTAAAGATTCTTTTATATTAAGCACAATCCTTTTGAATACTTAAATTCGAAATTTCTAGAGGTTTTTCTTTTTCGTGAAGCTATATGTGTACTTTGACCACGCTATTATGAGGAAGGAAAAGATAAATGATGTAGTGGATTGTTCGACTTTGTTTTCTTATATTTGAGGCGTCCATTTCCAAAACTTTTTAAATCCATCGGATGTGATTTCGAGAAAATCAAACTTTTCTGATAACTTTGTTGGGAAATCAAATAGGTTTATGCGACTGGTTTATTATTTTGAGGATGTCCTTTAAAACTGTCTTTCGGTCAGCAATAAAATATTAGATAATAGTTTACTGAATTATTTGAAAAACAAAGTAGGATTAAACAAGTTTAGGAAATATATTGCGGATTTAGACAGTTTTGGAAAAGTACCTATAGGGTTGCGAACTTAAAGAATTTTCTGTGACGCAAAAATATTATTTATTCAACTTAAAAACTCTTAAAACAAAACTTCAGATTCTCATTTAATAAAAAACAGGTCCAGAATGTAACATATTTTAAATTTTGCAAGTCATCATCTTCTGTAATATTTAGCTCATCTGGAGCAACATTTGCCTCAGAGTTGTTGTAATAACACGTTCATAAAATGACAAATCATCTTCTGCACCATTTCTCCAATCAGGACCATAATGTTTTTTTAAAAGCGCATCGACATCGGAGAGCTTCTCTTTTTTTACTGGCACTTTATTTTCTAGGGGCTCTGGAATAATGTTTTCCAAACTCTTTCCCTTTCTAACTACTGTCTTAAATACTCCAAGGTCATTTCGATAGTTCATTTCGCCTTTGACGACTACTGTTGGCACTCTTTGTTTAAACTGTTTCCTCAAAATAATTCTTTTTACTGAAGAAAACTTAAAATGCCACTGCCCAGGAGGCTTAATGACGGACTGCACAGGTTCCTTCCAGTTATACGTTTGATAATCTTTACCTAATTCCAGAACCGTGGCATAATTGGAAATAATTGCTCTGTATTCATTGGGTAAAGCCATGGTGTCTTTGGTCTTTATAACCTTTTCTATCCGCCCAAACACTAGGTCAGGAGGTAAAAATGAGTGACCCACCACCGGAAAAATAATGGATACTTCTTTGACAGAAGAACCTGAAGAATACAGCCATGTCATCAACATACCTATCATGGTCACATTCTTATTCTGGCCAGGACATCCGTCACAAAAGAGCTGGATACTTTTTATAGAATCTTCCAGATCTAAAGATGAAAGTTTATGGTACAGCATTGAAGATATTTCGTTGGATCCCTTTTGTCTCATATTCTCAGTCCATGTAAAGGCAGTTACACTATCTTTGATTTGAGGGGCTTTGGAATGACCTTGACAAACAGTGAAGTTGTAAAAATACAGTTGCCTGGAATAGTAAGCTGACTGATCTGGTACCCGTGGTAGGACCAGATTTTTTTGGCAATCAAAACTGAGCTTAATAACATCATCCTCGGGACTTTTAATTTTTTCATAAAAAGCTTTGGCTTTTAAATTGTGCACCCTTAGTTTCGTTATTAACTCCAACTTGGCCTCTTCTGATTTCGTTGAACGTATTTGCACTTTATGACTTATGCATTCAGAGCAAGCATCTGTTGCTGGACTTTTAAAACTTATGTTAAAATATGTATCAAAAATAGTCCGAAAATAGTCATACTTAACTTTAAACTCTTCATTATCATGGCAATATAGTGTCCAAAGTTTTCTAATACTGCAGTCACTGGACATGTACTGGCGTTCCGATTTATTTCTGGTATAGTGTGATTCAATGCATTTTAATTTCAAAATAAAATCAGTTACTTTTTCTCTGTGTGTAGCATAAACTTTACTTCTTTTGTCCCCACCTCTTCTTTCTTCGGGTTGAGTACCTTCTTTAAGATAATGCTTACTTATGTTTTGCACCCGAAATCTAGATATTTGTAGTATGGTCAAAAAGGCTTTGCTGCAAATTTTTTCCATTCCTTTATTGGTTTTCATAAAGTAGAACACAGAAACAGTGTTAGTTTTCCTACCCTTTGAAGGACGATGCCTTTTTGGTGCGCACTGCGATGTATGCTTTAAAATAAAGTTATCTTGCTCAGCTTTTGATTTATTATCATAAAACGCTTGATGAAATTTTCTTATATCTTGCATGCTTAAAGTTGGATAAGAAAACGATTTACTATGTTTGCACTGCGTTTTTTCAGGAGGATTCTTTGGTCTATGCCTAAAAAATAATTTAGTTTTATATGGAATGCCAATGATATAAATTTTCGTTCTTACCGTTCTATTTTTTTCTTAGTTTTTTGCCAGTTGGATTCATCTCTTATTCTTTTTCTTCCCCTTCCAGGCGCTGATAAGGTAGGAACTCTTTCCATGCTTAAAACTATTTTTAACTTTATATTCTAAACCACAAAATGTACTAAATAACCGACAACAATACTGCTTCACGTTCAAACACCTACTAACATAATTATAAAAACAGTAAACAATCCTAGTGCACATACGAACGGGATCTAACAAGTTTTGAAACCGTAGCATGCAATGAATAACATAATAATATCGGATCTATGCAGTTTTGAAACAGAAATTACATCGGTGGATTTAAACACTTTTGTAACAGTGTTTATGAAGGATGTAGCTAGTTTTGGAAACGTACTCTTTTTTTGATATCATAGTATTATTGGAAGAAATCAGATTTGGTACAGTAAAATTATACAGGTATGTGTCAAAGTTGTCAAAGGAGGGACTTTCGCCATTTTCTCAATTTTAGTAAAAAATGGATCTAGTTAGTCATGGAAACGCACGCCTCATTTGTTTTCCATATACGACATCCTGTGGAAAGAGCGCTCCGCTTCTCAGCTAATGATTGGCAACATTACATAAATCTCCAAGATAGATAAGATAAAAAATCAATAAATCCATAAATTATCATTTCACTGCCAGACTCTAGCTCAGACTGTAGTAAGTAAAATTTTGACTGAATGCTCATTCAATAAACCTTTATCTACGTCATCTATATAATCCATTACATTAGGTTCACTTTTCAGATTATTTTTACATATTATTGTCTTAAGAATTTGAATTTCTTGTTATGTGCCTCATAGAATTGGCTTCTTCTATATAAATCCATAATCAGCTTATCATATGCAAAGTTAAGAATGTCTCTTTCACATTTTCTTGAGCTGAGACTTCATCTGTACATTCATCTGAAAATTTCGAATTAATGCGTCTCTTATTTATGTCGCTGTATTATGTTTTCACACAAGTACCTAATTTTGTAGCTTTCTCTTCGTATTTCTTCAGTTTGTCCTCTGACTTTTATCGTACGTTGTTTACAAACTTATTAACTTGTTGCCTTCGCAAATATCTAAACCAGGGCTCTGTAATTTTTTTAAATATCTATATTGAATCTCTCTTAAATTCGTTCCCAAATAATAATTAAAATTATAGTATCGAGTTACTGAATATATTTCCTGCTTTTTTACAATAATCAAGTTTCTCATCCTCATTTCGAATGAAAATTTTGAAAATATTCATATGTTTTATCATCATAATTATTTTTTAAAGCTTTGATGGTGGCAGAACCAGCCAGCCTGATTTAACACGTTCGCGACGATGGTTTGGTTGTATACCGATAAATTCAGGACGAAAATTTTTTATGTCCCATTTTTGTTAATTCGTGTTTTGTTTGTATGAATGAAGCGTTTTTGAACAGTAAATATGAGTTTTTTTGTAGTTTGATTCCATTTTCGATGTGCACCACCGGTGGTTCCTGACGCCACCAATGAATAATTTTTCGTTGTTGGCGTCGGGTACCACCGGTGGCCACCATGTAAAATCGATTGGAATTTGTTTTTTTGAGCATAAAAGTTTTTTTTAAATTAGTGTTGTTAGTTAGATTTATGTTCTATTAGTACATAGTAAGGTATACTTATTCATGTTAATTTTTTTTAATCTTCAGACTGATGATTTTTTGTTTTTAGACTAAACTTTTTTTATTAGTATGTATGTTATTTAGATTTATGTTCTTTTAGTTCGTAGTTAGGTATACTTACTAATTCATATTCATTTACTTCTGCACTATCATGTTTTTAAATGATTTGAAAAAAAAGCATATATTTTTATGTATTTGTATGTTTTTTTTCTCTCACACCTATCTCAGTGGACGAGTGCGCAATCGGTGGTACCCAAAGCAACATGAACTATTCCTATAGCCGTTGCCTCAATATCAAAAGCCTATCTTTGACGTGTAAAATTTTATGTGATTCTAAACTTTATATTGGTCAGTGGTCACCGATGGTTCCCATCGTCTGTGAGGATAGATCGTTTGGGGGCCACCGGTGGCGCACATCGTCGCGAACGTGTTAAACTCCTCAACGTAAATTTTTATACCTATGGGTCGAAGCAAAAAAGAAAACGTATGTTTTTTGCACTACTCCAAAAAAGTTCCTAATTTCGGTTGCAATCTTAACGGATTCTTCATCAACTAGTTCAAGTGAATGCGCAGCACACGTCATATAACCTTTGGATAAATACGTTTGCTTAAGTAGTGCTTGTACACTACTGTAGGGACCCGCCATATTAGCGTTGTCAAAAAAAAGTCCACAACAATTATCAAGTAGTAATCCATTTGTCTGTAGAATATTAAATATGTAAATATAAGCCAGTATGACTATAAATTTCCATGGACAATAAACATCTTTCATACACTTCCCCAGAAAACAGTATCGTAATACAGTAGCAAGTTAGACATTGTGAGTTAAATCAATCACAATTGAATCGTTCTTTGTGTCAGAGTTAATTCAATTCTTCATTTTCAGATAATCATCATATATTATCATTTTTGTTCGCAGTTCTCATGGCTCAATCTTGGTCAAACTCTGCTAATAGTTCCAGAGCAACCATAAAGATACCTTTCCTCAGTTGCACTGGAGCTGCTCACCTAAAACAGACTTGTTTTTCGTGTCAACTACACTAACAGTAAATTCTAATGTTCATAAGAATATTCGTGATTTATTAAAAAAAATTCTTTGTTTCCAATCAGAATATCCGATTGTGTTTTGAAATGGGATTTTAGAAAAAAGGTTTCCAGCCGAACAGAAAACACTATCAATGTTGAATAACAAAACCAAGATCTTTGTAGCAATTCGACATTTTCATTTTCTGAAATATGGCTAAACTATCTAAGATATCTAACACACTTTACTCTGAATAATTTGTATTAGGTTCATGTTCATTGTGATATATTCCATGCGAGGAAAAAAGAGAACCTATACTACAATAGCTGAGAATGGAATAAGCAAGGATAAACACAACTGTATGCGTCATTTGAATATGAGTATGAACTTGAAAGCCTACTCAACTCTTAATCAAAGATATATTTCTTCGCTGAATTATTATCATGATCTGTAAGTACTATCTTAATTTCCATTAACACTCTTATATATATATATATATATATATATATATATATATATATATATATGTATATAAATATATATATATAATATATATATATATATATATACATATATATATATATATATATATATATATATATATATATATATATATATATATATAACATCCTTCTGAAATTTGGAGAAAAATATATATTTTTGTGAACTTTTTCTATTTTACAAATAAGTCAGCAGAATGAAATTTGTTAGAGAAGTTTCAGTAATAAAATGACATTTTGTCACAACTTCTTAACCCTGACATATTACTCCAGACAGTTGAATCACCTAACCCCTTTACTATTTTTCAGCAGAACTTATGAACTTGCGAAACTTTCTTTAGGCAAAAGTATGATTTAAAAAGGAAAAATATTTCAGAACTTTTTTTTCTCTCTTGTTTCCATCGAAATGTTTATAGTTTCTTCTTAAAAAATAATATTTTGTTCACGCCACTTCACGCAAAAATTGCCTAAAGAAATGATTTTTCAAGTATGTAGATACAATGCTTTGCTTAATAGAAAGTGAAGATGTATTTATGATGTTCATTGGACATTTTCAACGTTCACGTTTGTAATTTCTGGTTGGTGCCGATGTCAGCTTTTTCATTGTCTTCAATGCCTATATTTGATGGGATCCATAAAATGATAATTTTTTTGTTCAGTTCGTTAGCGATATTCATTTCGAATTGGATGTTTGAAGGGATTGCATGCATGGGATCGAGTTGTATTATTGCATGAATGAAGTTAAGGGAATCAGCAAATATGACGCACTTTTTATATGTGTTGAAGATTGATGATATATTTGTGAGCCTTCTAGATTATATTAAATTCGTCTGAAAGAATGTTTGTGGTAGCCGACAAGGATTACGAGTAGTTCTCGTATTTTGTAGTCACTGCAGTATAATTAATGTTTTGGTGATTAGGATAATATTGTAATGAATGCCTTATTATATTTTGCTTTATAATGATTGGGTTTGTATCGTTTTAAATTTGTTAGATATGTAGGTAATTCAGTGGCGGATTTACCAGCAGGCTGAGTAGGCTGGAGCCTAGAACGGCCAATTTTAAGGGGCGGCAAAATTAGTTCATGAATTATTTGTTTCGATTTACAAATTGAAAAAAAAATTATTATACAAACTCAAAATACGAAATTCGAAATTTGGAAAGAAATTAAAATATTCGATAAATATCTATATACAGTCCTAAATAATAAATATTTCAACATCTCTACATGAACAATTGCTAAACGCTTTATTAATTATACATTAATGATCATGAATTTTTAGAATATCCCAATAGAGATTCGATATTATAGTCCAAATTTAGTTATTTTCACATATTTTTTCACTGATAACTGCTATAACGTTTTCTCCGTGTACCATATAATTATGAGATCTTACGCAACTCAATCTTGATATAATATCGACGGTCTAATCATCACTGCTGCAGCAAGTTTGCAAATTACCAAATTCAATTTCAGAATGTTATTTCTTTATGCGTAAAAAATATTGACTGAAATTGACTTATTTTTATTAAATGAAGAACAAGTTCAATATCTTATAGAGATATAGTCATTTCGTTTGAATTAATCGAATAACAGATATTTGAACGACTGCGACTTGACAATAAAAAAATTCTCTCCACAGAATATGAAAAATTTGCTGATTAGAAATTTGATACATTTCATCAGTTAATTATTTTATTTGTAGTAAGAAAAATTTGGAAAATCCAAACGAGACTTAAGCCCTCATGTCGTACACGAATTATTTGAATTGAATGTTTAGTACATTTGTTAACTTTTTCACGAAGCCAACAACTTCAGAAAATGCCAATAGGAATGAATTAATTATAATAAGATAAAGCAACACTGCAATTTTTTATTCAACGGCATCTCTCCAGTCGAATGAGTATATCAAAAAAAAATTGAATTGAAAAAATGATTGTTTCGAAAGTTATTGTGTTTACTGTGAACACGATCTTTAAAAATCCTTTTTTTGTATATAAAAAGCGGTGGCGGCTCCTGAGTTTGTCTTCAGGGGGGCGCAAAAATAATATTGGGCTATACAGATTTGTGTATCTGTTTTTGGTTTCACGCTAAATCTATAGCCAATAGAATATCTTCAAGGGATTTATCAATTTATCTAAATCGATAATTTGTTATCAAAATGCATTCGTGCAGGTGCAAAAAACGAATATTTATCTGATCTGCATAAATTTTACGTAAAAAAGACTCAATATTCACATGTCTGAAGAGCTGAAAACTTACTAGACTGTTTTTATGTTTTGGAGAATGTTTTTTAATATTGTCTACCAAATGTTGGAGATCACGAACTCCTACCTTTATCCACTTTTCATCGCCTCCAAGTATTGAACAAAAAAAAAGCATCACTTTCGTCAAATCCACACAACCACGGAGTCTTGTTGTAAATGGAATAATAAATATTTATCAACGTTCGCCAAATGTATAATTTTTAGGTAAGCTATTTTCATATTTAGGTATAAGTATTGTATAGTTTAAAGACATGCCTTACCTAACTTCAAAATTGGTACATGATTGAGATATTTTTTGCTTAAAACAATGTTTTTTGATAATTCTTTGCTGTAAAAATAATCAAGGATCTAACACGGTACACCATAGTTTTCAATAATACTATCAATACGGGAAAAGTTCATGTAACGAGGATGATGGAGCACAAATCATAAAGTTGGAATTTTATTGATATAAAATTGATATGATTGTGGATTAAGATATCAAAATTTAGCGGCAGCAAAAACTGAATAGCCTACGGGTGGCAAATCTGTAAATCCGCCACTGAGGTAATTGCAGGAGCCAGTAAGTTGAATTGGGGTTCGGAAGGAATCTACATTTCAGGCATAGTTAATTGTAGATTCTCCCAGTATGTGCGTACTTATAGAATGGTTTAGCAGTGTTTGTTCGAAATACGATTGTTCAGTAATAGCTACATACGTAAATAGTAACATTAAGATTCTTGAAGAGTAAATAGGAAATATATTCAATATCATTCTACTGAAAATCGTCTCTGCTTTTAAACTTGCGAAGTCGAGTATCGGACCAGTATTCATAAGAAGAATTCCAAAAATGCGATTTACCAGGTATACCCCCCTAGCAGAGATAATATCAAATAGAATAGCCTATTGCTAACATCTGAAATTTAAGTTAGAAGCTGAAATCACTTTTTTCTGAGCACAATATCAATATTCCTTGTCGTTCACGAAAGCAACCTCGGAAAACTTATAAAGAATAATACATTAAAAGTAAACGAAACCAATGAATCGGGAGTGTATAAAATTGAATGTCATAGTGGTGATAAGTTTTTATTGGTAAATTTATCAAAAGCTTTCAGATCTCACCGAAAACTTAGGTCCAGCGTTATTGTTTTTGGTAAACGTGTAAATTGTTATTCAACAGTTGTTTCGATATCAAATATCTACATTAAATTGGCAGCGGATAAATACTTAAAATAGTTGAAACTACTTAAAAACACTTTCCTGGTGGAGGTGGACAAAATTTCAACAACCACGAACAGACATAAAACCTTCAATAAAAATCGCGGTAAGTAGTTGAGAAAGAAATTATTATGAAAGTATTTCTTCCTAACATTAATTCAATCGACGTACTTAATTTCAGCCCTGTACCTCAATCTGCAGAAGTTGGGAAAATACCGACGGTTAAAGAAAAAAGTTCAAACCACCAAGAGGCACATTTCTAACGTCAACCGAGCCTGCATACGAATTTCCAACAGTCTAATTTAATTTGGTGATATTTTGTCTGAATTCATCTAAATTTGATAGTTTTGTTCTGTCCCTGTACATGCCCCAGATAGTAGATCATTTCAGTTCATTTGTTCTGATGGGAACCGCAAGAATTGTCGAAATTGTTGAATTTTCAAAATAACGTAGAAATTAATTGAACTAGTAGTTTCTGGAAGTAGTTAGTTTGAAAGTTCTAAAAAGTAAAGAATCACTTTTTATTGTATTTAACTATTCTTAATTTTATATTGAATAAAAGGTTTGTGTTGTCCACTACTGTCTTTGACACGAAAGTTTCCGTGGTTAGAACATAAATTTAAAAGGTTATGGGCGCAGACATTGCTGAGTACTGATAAATATAACTGAACGGAGTGAAGAACCTTGTTGAATAGTTTATTCGAAACGTATAAAGAGTTTTCGAAATGGAATACAAACCGCAGATTGAAAAACTGGAAGGAGCTTCGAATTGGATGAAGTGGCGAAGACAAATTGAGTTGCTTTTGCGTCATCATGAGATTTTGGATATTGTGATAGGTGAAAGCAAGATGCCTGAAAAGCCATGTGAAACTGCGTCTGCAGAAGTCCAAGCTCGTCATGATACTGAGATGAAGAAGTTTAAGAAAAGTGATGCCCTTGCTTATCTGATACTTGTTGGAAGTATGAACGATGTGAACGTGGAGTTGACAGCAACATGTGATAACGCATATACTACATGGGAAAAACTTATATCAGTTTTTGAATAAAGTTCAGGACAACGGGTTGATAGACTCATGGACCAATTTTTCAGTATTCAATATGATTCCAGCGAAGATATAGCAACACATATCGCTCGTCTTCAAAAAAATTTCATCAATTAAATGATGAATTGAAGAGACTAGTTCATACGGAACTGCTAGATCTGTTGCTCATGAGTAGGATCATGTCTACTCTTCCTAAAGAGTACTTTGAATTCAAAAGTGTATGGGAATCAGTTCCTGTTGATGAAAGGACTATCAATAAACTCACCGAACGTTTGCGCCTGATTGAAATGCGATTACCTGCAAAATCGTCGGGAAAGGAATCGAGTGCATTAGTTGCGAAATCATTCTGGAAAAGGAGAAATTTCGATAAAGTTGATAGGGAGGTTAGATCTATACACATCAGAAAGTGTTTTAAATGTCATGAAGTCGGACATTTCGCCAGAAATTGCCCGAGGCGACTACAAGAAAAGGAAGCTGCTCCGAATAAATTGCCTAAAATTGAGGGAGATGCTTTTCCATGTACGAAGAAAAATTATCTGTGTCAATTTGCAGATAATGAAGAATGGATAGCTGACACAGGAGCTTCTGCACACATGACAAATAGAAAAAAGTACTTTGTTGAGTATGAATCATTCACTTCTCCAAAAGAAATCGAAGTTGGAAATGGATCAGTCATTTTGGCGCACGGTCAAGGATTAATCAATGTTGAAATGCGGATTCAAGACAAATGGTCCAGAAACCATCTTGAGAACGTGTGGTACGTTCCTGAAGCGAACAAAAACTTGTTTTCTGTTGGACAAAAACTTGCAAAAGGCTTCGAATTTAAAGCTGATAACAATTCTTGTACTCTCATTAAAAATGGTGCCTTAGAGGCCTCGGTAGACCAGCGGTAAGGTGAACCGCCTTATACCGTTTGTAAACCGAGGTTTGTGGGTTCGAGTCCCACCTCGCTTTTGGGTGTTGTGTATGTCCGGAATTTAGTGGTTATTTATGATTGAAAATTGTTGGGTAATGTACATAGTTTACAAGCCCATTGGCCGTTCGGAACCGGCGTTAAACTGTAGGTCCCTCGAGTTAAAAAAAAATGGTGCCATGAAATTGATAGGAAAGCGAACATCAATAGGTCTCTATGTGCTGGATATGAAAGTTTGCATTCCTGAAACTTCCGCCGGACTATGTATTGCAGAAAGTATTCAATTGTGGCATGAAAGAATGTGTCATCAGAATAAAAAGCATGTCAGCGAAATTTTAAAATGTCATAATATAGATATAGTCCCGGAAAATGACGATAATTTCTATGAAGGTTGTGTATTCGGAAAAGAACATAGGGAGCCATTTAAATCCCGAAAAAATCGACCTTCGAGAGTAGGTGAATTAATACATGCTGATGTTTGTGGACCTATGCAAGAAAATTCTTTGGGTGGTGCTAGATACCTTGTTTGTTTCAAAGACGATTTTTCGAAATTTCGTCGAGTTTTCTTCATGAAAACAAAGTCGGAATTAGTACTAAATTTGCAGACATTCATTAAGGAAGCTGAAGTAGCTGGCAATAAAATCGTGGAATTTATGAGCGACGGTGGAAAAGAGTTTGACAACACAGAAGTAAGGAAAGTTCTCCAGACATATGGTATAAATTTTCGAATTACTATGTCATATTGTCCCCATCAAAATGGCTCAGCGGAGAGAGAGAATATAACTCTGGTTGAGAGCGCTAGCACTATGATCCACACGAAGAATATGCCAATCAATCTGTGGGCTGAAGGTGTCAATACAGTTTGTCATGTTTTGAATCGTACAGGTCCAACAAGTGCGAAAGACAGAACACCGATTGAGCTGTGGAAAGGTACCAGTTCAAAAATAGATAATCTCCGTATTTTTGGAACTGATTGTTATGTGCATGTTCCTAAACAGCGTAGGCAGAAATGGGACAAGAAAAGTGTTAAGGATCATTTAGTAGGATACTGTGGAGAGAAAGACGGTTACAGGGTGTGGTTGCCTAACGATAATAAAGTAATAATAACAAGAGATATCTTGTCCGAAGATGTCGTGGAAAAGAGAGTTCAATTGGAAATCAAATTGGATTAGCAAGATTCCGAACAAATGAATCTACTTCAATTGATATAAAATCTCTGAGTAACATAAATGTTGATCCTGATCCAGAAACCTCGGAGGAAAATGAGAATCAGTTAGTTCGTAGTGGACGTAGAGTACAACTTCCTTCATATCTTAAGGATTATTTGCTTTTAGCTGAGTCTGATACACCTGATAGCTATAGAAAAGCGATGGAATCTTCAGAAGTAAGTAGAGCAGTGGAAAGGAAGAGCAAAACTGAACATTACACTCCAAACCATCCATATGCGACAAGAACAGGGCACCACCGTTGTATACCACTGGTTTCTAAATCAATTGGACAGAGAAGCTATTGGTATCTAGCTCCAAAATTATGGAATTATGTACCAAAATAAATAACTAATGAAACTTCTCTGAAACGCTTCAAAAAGCAATTAATATCATTTATAGAGAAAAACGAAAGAGCGGATATTCATGAACTGATCGAAGGATAAACAACTATAAAAAAAAAATAAGAAAAAGAAGAAGGTAACCTCTGGAATGTGTTGTTTTGTGCTTGTATTTGTCTGTACCATCTCACGGAACATTGGATTTCCGTTATTGTAAATGATTGCCTATGTTGAGATATATTGATACTCATGTTCATGTATACTATATTATCTGGAAATTTTATTTTTATGTACATTTATTTGACACTTGGCCTATTCCTATTTATTCAGTCAGTTGTAATTGTCTTCATTGTAAATCCACAAACAAGTATATATAATACTTCTGTGTGATATTGTCATGTTTATTCATATACATGTTTATATTTATATTGTTTCAAATCAGATACTATTGTATTGATTTTTCTTACTACGAATAAACGTCATTATTATTATTATTAAAGAAGCGATGCTTGGAGAGATGAACCCACTAGCCGAAAATAACACCTGGTGTTCGGTCAAATTGCCAAATGAAATGAAAGTTTATACGTTGATTTTGGGAGGAAGTGTTGAATTTTCAAAATAACGTAGAAATTAATTGAACTATTAGTTTCTGGAAGTAGTTAGTTTGACAGTTCTAAAAAATCAAGAATCACTTTTTATTGTATTTAACTATTCTTAATTTTATATTGAATAAAAGGATTGTGTTGTCCACTACTGTCTTTGACACGAAAGTCTCCGTGGTTAGAATATAAATTTAACAGAAATGATCCGGAGAAAAAATATATACATAAAAAATCATAGTCAAGGAGTTATAAAACAAATTTAAAAACCACCCTTGCACCTTACTGTTGACAAGTGCAATATTTTATTATTATCGGAAAGAATATCACTGAAAATGAACAAATTAAGTAATTATTTATTCCTTCGATAACAACAAAAGCGACGAGATCTGTCAAAATAGAATATAGGAAACTGGAAGTGTCTCCGTCAAATATGTTACTCATAAGGTGGCCTTACAATTTAGACCTAATTACTTCTTTTTAAAGTCAGTTAGGCTTATAGTCAGCTAGTATCTGATTTCTAAGTGAGGAAGTCTTACAGGCAGTCAGATTCTTCAACGTTTGGAGTAGGTATAATAAGTATATTTGACGACCAAAAAATCCAAAAAATCGAAATTTATTGTTTCGTTATGGCTTATATCAAAATTAGAGTACCATGGAAATCGTTGCCAGGTTTTTTTCTAGTCTCATTTCCCCAGGAAATAACCTACTTTTGCACCGTATCAAAAGTCAATTAGTGCGAAAGTAGTTTTTAATCCGTTTTAAGCGGGCCATAGACGACCAACTCGGTTGTCAACCTCGTTGACAACCTGGTTGCCCACAGACGGTCAACTTGTTGTTGCCAACTTCATTTGCCGATCCGTTCTGTTGCGTTCACACTCTTGTCAGAAAATGACTTACAATCCCATGTTGTCTTTTATTGTTTTAAACGAATTGTGTGAGGATGATGAGGAAGTGCTTTTCCCAAAAAGAAAGAAAAGAAAATTGTGGTCAAAGGAGTGGTACTTACAACGTCCTGAGTTTTCTCATTCAAATTTATTAAGTGAACTTCACGTCTCTGCACCTGGAGATTTCAAAAATTTTTTAAGAATGGATAGTGCAACCTACGATTATTTGTTGGATAAAGTACAACCGTTCATTGAAAAGAAGGACACTATCATGAGATGTGCAATTACTGCATCATTGTACTTGCGAGGAAGTGTAGATGTTGAAAACACAAATACTCATGAAATGCACTCAGCGCCATGGAGATCTGAGCCCCAACAGCTTTGTCAGCTACAACCTACCGCATCTAGAAACTCATCTACGAACGCAAAAGAAATCAGAAAAAAATTTACTTCTTACTTTAATGGAGTAGGAGCAGTACCCTGGCAACATCGATGTACAAACAATAACACTCAAGTTTCCTTGTAACAATACTCTAATTTGATATTTGCAAAAATGAATGAGTATTGACATTATTGAAGTGCAACTGATCTGTATACTTTGTCATGTTAAGAATGTTTATTCATTATAACATTATTTGAAAATAATAAAATTAAGTTTGAAAATAACTAAACGAAGTTACAATATGAAAAATAAACTATAAACTCATTCAAGAGAAGTCATTGTCTGACAATAACTGTTGTACAGTTGTATATATGCTTGCTCTGTTGTGTCCAGGCATAATGACAGCCTGTTCATATGAATGAGTATTAACGGAATTGAGGGTTAATTCATTCAATTGTCCCAGGACTAAAATATCTTCTATCGCCTTCTTGGCATAGATTTTCTGGGTTGCGGACAATTTTCTGAAAGAAGTAGCCCAGCTTTCAGCATAGATAGTTGCCTCATCTTTATTTACTTCTTTCGCCAATTGCCCAACAGCCTGTTTTAACAAATCATTCCTCTCTGCTAAATGATCTGCTACTGTTTTTTTTTCTCATCTGAGAGCATGGTTGAGTAGCAGGAGAGCCAGGTAACTGTTCAGTACCTTCTTCCTCTACTTGCGATTCTTCTTCTTGAAGGTCCACTGTCGATACTCCAGGAATTTGAACCTCCTGAACACGTAAGAATTCCAATAATTCAAAGTACCATAGGTTTGGCACATACACGTCTTCAGCCCCACGACCAGATCGTTAACTTTGTTCTACTTTTTTCAGCTCCCTGCGATAACACGTTTTTATGTTGCCTACTCTTTTCTTCAGACTATCAACATTTGCATTTGGTTCAATTATTTGATAAATTTCCAACAGTTTCAGCCAAGCATTTTTCTTCTTGTTTCTGTCTTTAAAAACGTCTGATTTCACTTTCCAAAGCTCAGGCAGTTCTTTCAATTTTTCTAAAAATTCAATCCAGATAGGCATGTTTGGTATCGACATAATTGAATATTATTACGACAAGCGATCGCAAATTGACAATCAACGACAGTTCACTAATGAGGTTGTCAACAATGTTGTCAACTTCCCCACAGACGCTACAACAAGGTTGAAAACATGAGGCTCCGCCCATCGAAAATCAAAACGATTTGATCTCACACCAACCGTTGCACCAACCGTTTACTACAACCGCCAACTTGCCCACAGACGTACAACATCTACTCCAACATGGCAAGTTGGCGACGAGGTTGACAACCGAGTTGGTCGTCTATGGCCCGCTTAACACTCTCTGGGTATGGATTTTGAAGTTTTTTGATGTCATATTGACATCTCCAGCGGCTTCGATCGAACCCAATGAGCTGAAATTTGGTATCTGGAATTGTTTTTGAGGCAGAAAGGAACTACCAAAATATCTGTAAATTTCTCCAACCGCCACAATTATATATTCAGAGTTGTTTTCGAGGCAGAACTAAACTATCCAAATTTTTTCAACCGTACAATTTTTACGTAGATATTTCTTGGTTTTTTTCCGTGGTTCTGAAAAAACAGCTGCAGATTGAGTTGGAGGGTTCAAATTTGGTACATAGATTGAGTTCATGTTGAAATACAATCCATTGTGGTTTCAACTCTCTTCCTGCACTTCGCAAACAATATTCCGTTTGATTCACATCTCGAGTTGTTAAACTGCCAGTACGCGATGCAATTCGCGACTTTTCTTTTTTTTTGATAAAATAAGTTATTATCTAATTTCTATTATGGTTTGCTAATAAGGCGTGCTTCTTCAGTTCTCGATGCACTTCGTGAATGTTTTTTTCAATAAAATAAATTATTTTTTTTTTTGAATTGATGAAGAAGCTTTTACTCTATGAAAATCAATTATTAACATGTTTGAGAAACGAAACTCAGAGTTTAACGATTTTCACATATAATTATATGTGGAAATCGTTAAACTCAGTGTTTCATTTCGCAAACATGTTGAAATAAATTATTTTCAAATTTTATTTCGGTTTTCCATTTTTTCCAATAGCGGACAGACGATTATAATCAATACGTTAATGCTGAATAAGTGTTAGCAATAGCTAAAACAGATAATTAGTATTATCATATTAATTATATTTTCAGGTAGGTACATATCAGTTGATGATTTTCTGACATTTTATTAGTTTCGTTTGCGGCAAGTTCTGCTTTGTTTAAAATACTAGGTACTACTGGAAATACTTTTCAAGAAAAAAAACCCTTATTAAGTCCGTCACCATTATTTCACATTGAATATTAATTCATAATAGAGATGGCAATCTGTAGATAACTGCTGACGAAAACAGAATATATTTAATTCAAGACTAGTTTCGAAGTTCAATTTTTGATAATTGGTGTTCCTTATTCATAAATCAAAATCGAATCTCCTAGCCCACTACATTTGATTCAAAAGAATTGAAAATGAGGACTAATAGGTTTAAAACTCATCATAGAAAAGTGTCAACAGAACGCTAACATGAAAATTTCAATTGAAAATTGTCTCACAATTAAATGGCAACAACTTTTGACAATTCGCAGAAAGCTGAAAGATATTCTTTCCAGCCTAGTGGAGAAGAGGGAGCCACTATGAGTATAGGATATGTCATCTCTCATAATTGCCTTCTTGGATTGTTTCATTAGCGACGTCGTTAAAACTAACGACTTGAGCGTCGGGCGTCTCATCATATTTCCGACGACCTACGACGCTGCGCTTCCCAGCGAAATTAGCCTGAGCGGAAAATTGAATTCGGAGAAGCCATTTTGCATCTTATGATGATGTGGTTTGAAGCTTTCACCAAAGTAATGAAAGCGTTAAGTGTTAATTCATTCAGAAAAAAATGCTATTATGCTACTCCCATTTCTGTGAATATATATATGCTCGACTGTAAGCATATATTCACAGCATTGAACATGTCGAAATGCCAAGTACATAAAGAAAATTTTGTATTATATCTACTAAGAATTCCTCTACCGTATAGTAAGCCTTCGCAAAGAGAAGATATTTTATTTTAAATTTGAAATCTTTTGCCTGCAGCAGACTGACTACAAATATATACAAATCTCAATTGCAGAATAGTTTTTCATTTTTCTGGAGGTGAACATAGTTTTCAGCAACTATTTGTGCCTTTTGTGATATACATGATCATTTGTAAATTTCTAGATTAAGCTACTGTTTGTTTTTACAAATACAGCACATTCAAATATATATATACGCAAGCTAAAGTCAGCACACTTCTTGCAACAAAATGACTCTAGATGCTCCCTAGATATTTCAGACTCAAAATACTTCTAGGACACTTTTTCTGAAATATGAAAAGTCGCTCAGCACCACCTGACGCACCCCAGAATATGACTCCACAAACTCCTGAGTATTTTACAAAGGCAAGGCAGTGTCGACATTTACCAGAGAAGGCAAAACTCTGAGTGTGCTGTACAATATCTACTGACATTGCAGGCCATATAATCGATGTGACTTGACCAGTCCGGTCTGGAATCTAGATTTATCCCCAAAAAGGTAACCACACTATCAACTCTTATAACCCCCCACCATGATTAAGCTGCAGCTGGCCATCATACCATATTTAAAGCGAATAAAAATACTGTGTTTTATCTACATTTAATGTAAATTTGTTAGTAGAATACCACTGTTGTGAAATATCCAGAGAGCATTACCGTTTCTTGATTGAAATCTTCTTCCGTATAAGTTGAGATAATGACTGTTGTGTCATCTGCGAATAGGAAAATATTGTCCTGCAAATTGCGAGGGACGTCATTTGTATAGATAATGTAAGGAGTGGCCGATGACAGAACCCTGTTGCACGCCTTGTTCAATTTCACATTTGCTAGAATTTATAACATTGCCATTAGTATTGATTTCAGAAACATATTGGTGCCTATCAGCGATATAAAATCTAATTAAGCCAGTACAGGTTCCTCGCAGTATTTTGATAGATCTTGATAAAACTTGATATTCCGTCAAGAATTATGTACTCGTATATGTATTTTACTTATTCAGTAAAATTGCTACAGGACTGTAGCAATTTTTAGCTTATCGGTAAAAATGCCTTCACTAAATGAAATATTCATCCAGTGAGTTATGATATTGTAAACCTCTTTTGGGGTGGTTAGTTTCATGAAAATTGTCCTCGAGTTATGAGAAATCGCGTTATGCTCTACATCTGGTACGTATTGACCCCTAGATGCATTAAGAAAAAAGTTGTTAATTAAGTTCTTTTTTATCAAAGTTTATACATTGATTCAATATATTTATCTTTCCTTTCCTTTGTAGCTTTGCTCTTGTTTTGAGAGTCTAATATATACGCAGTATTTGCAACGCTTAGCTTCTTAACTTTCCTTAGAATTGAAACAAATTTTCATAATAATTTTCAGTGACTATACTTAAGTTTTTGTCAATATATAATCGATGTTAAGTTTTACATGATATTTTAATACCATTGGTAATCTAGACATTCTTAGTTTTTACTATGTTAACCTTTTTAAGTGGATGTATTTGGTATATTTGTAAGTTCATTTAGACATTTGTTATGAGCTATGTTGACATCATGTTGACAGTATATGAACATCCAGTTCTCTCCCACCAATCTCTCAAGAAACTGTAAATATATATATATATATATATATATATATATATATACAAAATGTTCCCCCCTCCTTCTTCTAAGTACATACACACGAGTAAAAAAGTCATAACTTGACAGTTATTCCAGTTATACTATCTACAACACAGTTACATATATACTAACAGGCAACTAACCGATATTATGGAAATGATAACTTGATTTCCCTCGGTTTTCGGAAGTATTTGAGGAGAAGCTTTTGGTGGAAGTTATAGGTCATTTTACTCAAAAATTGATAAAAATTCTCCGCATAATACGAATATCTAGTATTATTTAGGCTGTTCTGTTTGTAATTGATATAGAAGTTGATCTCTACATCCGGTACCTACCTATAACCGATTTTTGTAACCGACTTGAAATTATTCTAAGAGGATTTCCAAGTTCTTACAAAAATCATAATATTTATTTCAGGTATCTGAATTTTATCTGGGTCAGGCCCGTATCCAGAAATTCGTTGCGGAGGGGGGGGCTCGAAGACGAAAATCACTCAAAAATGTGGACTTATTTGAATAAATTCAGGGTAAGGCGAATCACACATCAATCTCAAATCAGTACGTGACTTTTCTGTGAAGAATATCGAATGGAAAAAATTATCAAATTTCGGGATTTCGGGGGGGGGGGGTGCCTCCGGGCCCCTCCCCTGGATACGTGCCTGATCTGGGTTTTATTATAATTGATAAAGTCATGAGAAACTGAAATGGATAATTCTTTGTAGGCAGTTTGGTTTCCAACAAATATAGTAGTTGTATTCCATGATGTCGTTTAAACTGGATATAATGCGACCGTTTGGCCAGGCACAATTCTCGATTTATCCTCGTTTCGAACAAATTCGGGAGCCAAGAATTGAGAGAAAATGGTGCTTTCCCTGAAATGACAACGAAAAGTTTCATCTTCCATCTTTCTCGCTCATTAGCAACTGGAAGGACCTTGAAAATTCCCACAGGGTTGGATTCTCGATTCAATTTACGCCTATGAATTTGTACCTTTAATAGTGATAGATATATATATATATATATATATATATATATATATATATATATATATATATATATATATATATATATATATATATATATATATATATATATAAAATGATGTTGATCTATGCGTGGAAGGTCAAAATAAATCTAAATTTAGGAACTATTGAAAAAAATTTAATAGTTTATATCAGGCAGGCAATTCGATAGTGGTTAAATCAATTGTATGTAATTGCAAGGTACTAAATATAAAGCATAACCTATCTTTTGTTACCAGAACAAAATATACCTACTCATTTAATAATTGAGAGGATTAAGATGAATGGAAAAGCAGATCAATGGAAATCGAAAATAATGCAGTAAAAGTTAAATAAACACGAAATCATTGGTTTTTCTCAAGGAGTGGTATGTTTTATCAATAAAAAGTCTTCAATCCACTTCCTCGCCTGTTGCCTGCTTGAATAGGTATAAAGGAAAAATCAAAACTTTTTAAATCGTTATTACTCATAATAAAAAACAGAAATTCAATATTTATTATGATAATAGTAAAACATAGAATTGTATGGAGGTACACACTATTCTATATGCTTTCATTAGGAAAAACCATATTTGAAGAAAAGTAAATATTTCATAACTTACTTTCAAAATTGTGGTTTTTATATCTAACTGAGAAGAAATTTAATTAGTTTCAATGTTAATAAATTTAATGAAATTTTGAATTCAAAATGAGTTGAGTTTGTATAAGATATATTGAAATAAATTTGTAAATTCAATTATAATATCGAAATTCAAGAAGTTATAGCTGTTTTCATTTTCAATATAGAATATATAAAAAAAACTTTTCTCATACATTCATTAATAGATGTATGAATTTTCGATAGTTTAATTTTCTTGAAATCTGTAAATGAAGAACTAAATACACAATTTTCTAACCGATCGATCTCACGAAGAAGATATTTTAGTAGTTAGTAAAACTTATTTCTTTTATATGTTGAATCCTGTTAAAATAAATAAAGGCACTTGTTTCATTCCTCCCTCAAGGATTTGAGTGGTGTACCATCTGAACTCCGCCTTGGTTTGTTTTCCTTCATTTAATTTAATTTTGTAGTTGTTTCTATGTATTATATTTTTAATGGATGTATTTGTAGAAAAGCAATATGGCTCTATTATTATTATTATTATTATTATTATGAGTATATATGAGGAATGCTCGAGTAATCAGAAGGAACTTCATCAGCCAGATACACTTGTGTATTACATAAAGGGAAAATTCTTCAATAATTTATAAATTATCGAACAACTTTCGAAGGGAGCTGGTTATATGTATTCCGAGACGCGAAATCTGCATTCACAATCCAACGGTAAATTATAGAAAACGTCAAGTAACTCTGATTCAAAATCTGCCAACAGCTGTTTCGATCTTATAAGATCTCTTCAGTGCAGCTTATTTGACTCGGAGTGAATCAACACATTTCCAATTGTTCCTCAGTAGAAATCACAGTCGGACTACTAAATGAATAAAAAATCCATCGCGAGAATATATACTTCCTAACATGAAATGTCTTTTCTTCAACTGTGGCGTGTTGTGTATACAAGTGCATTAAGGATTGATGAGACCAGATAATAAATGTCAGAGGGCGGTGAGGTGGAGTTCAGAGGATGAACACTGGCCTTTCGACTTTGTGAGTTTTCGCGCAGTTATTTACCATGAGGAAACTTCTGAGAAAAACCCATGGCAGATTAGTTGATCTGGGTGATTGAGCCTTAAATCTACTGAATGCTGATTAGGCCAAGCTACAAAAATGTTTTCATGTAAAAAGTGTTAGAAGAAAACCAGCTGCGCCATTATTTGTAAAGTAGTTCCATATGATAAAGTGATATGTTTTTCACTCGACTTTATTATTTATAACTTTGTTATTAACAATTTTATGCAAAAAATCACGGTTTTCTTAGTTTTTTGCTTTTAAAATTGAAACTATCATAGTAATTGTGATGGTGTCAATAGACTTATTGTAAAAAATTAAAAGACGAATGAAATGAAAGGTCGGTCGACTCGATCAGACCCTTAGTTTGAGAAAAATCGGAAAAAAACGGCCAAAATGCAGTTTTTTCAAAATTTCATAACTCGGTTCTTTTCTGAGTTGTAGCGTAGATCCTCTGGTAAGCGTCGGCATTTTGAACATGACAGTAATTTCTCGGCCGTTTTTCGTCAAGTTCAGCTTTATTTTAAAAATATTTTTCAGCGTTCTCATGTTAAACCAAGATAAACGTTTCGAACTATGAGAATTCTAAATCTTTTTTGTAAATTGAAATCGGACCATACCTGTCGCATTCAGGTCTGCTGGAAAATTGCATGGTAAAATATTCAAATGGCCACAGATCAAAAACTATGCATCGGACAGTTCTTGCCCTTCGCAAAAATGAAGTTTATATCAATAACTAATACTTACCGGAGGATCTACGCTACAACTCAGAAAATAACCGAGTTTTTGCCGATTTTCTCTTGAACTAAGGGTGCGATCAAATCGTCCAGCCTCTCATTTTCTTGGTCTTTCTATTTTCTACAATTAGTCTACTGACACCATCACAATTACTATGATATTTTAAAAGCAACAAACTGAAAAAATACACATTTTTTGCATAAAATTGTTAATAACAAAGTTATAAATAACAAAGTCGAGTGGAAAACACATCACTATATCATATGGAACTATTTTACAAACAATGGCGGAGCTGGTTTTCTTCTAACACTTTTTACTCAAAATGCTCACTCTAAATCTGTGTAGCTTGGCCTAAGTCTAAACACTCGGCTTTCTAGCTTTGTCCTCAAAAATAAATTATCCGTGAATATAAATTGACAGAGTATGATGTCGAGTGCTTATTTTTTCAAATCCGTCTCTGTGGTGTGAACGGGGCTGGGGTCGGCAATTTGTTCGCGTTCCTCGTTCGTTCGTTCGCCTGAATCAATTGTATGTATTACAAGTCCATATCGCTCGCTCTCGATCTAATTTGCTAAAAGGTTTTGTCCAAAGTGGAGTTTTCGCTTAACTTAACAACTGATTCGATATCATACATATTGGATGAGATCAAATCCACGGTTGCTAGGTACATTCCCTGAAGGAAGCAAAGCTTTCCATTTATTCTTCATTTCGAAACTTTTTTTTTAAAAACAGCAATACTGTTCTACTATCAAACGAGTAATGAGGAACTTGGAATATATATCTCTTTCAATAGTCACTGAACAATTTATTTTAAGAAACTATTTTCTGAAAGGATCACATGTGAAAATGCATTTACCACTTGAATGTTTTCTCAAGAAAATAATGAGTAGGTACAATATATCTGCGGAAATTAATGTTGAATATGGATTATTTCTTTCAATTCAGCAGTATTTAACTCACTCATTTGAATTCGATCGTGACTGTAATTAATTTTGTGAAGAATATCCTATATCCTTAGATCTAAAACGTAATAATATGTTCAATATTGTGTTTTGTCTTAAAGTGGTTTTCCCAAAGAAATGCCATAGTACCATATATATATATATATATATATATATATATATATATATATATATATATATATATATATATATATATATATATATATATATATATATATATATATATATATATATATATATATATATTTTATATATATATATATAGTATGTAATATATATATATATATATATATATATAGAAAAAAAAAAAACAAAAAAAAAATATATATATATACATATCTTATATATATATATAATATATAATATATATATATATTATATGTGGGACAACTATATGGGATGGCCTTACAGAAGAGGGAATCAGGAACCCTAAATCGTGACTGTAATTAATTTTGTGGAATACTATATCCTTAGATCTAAAACGTAATAATATGTTCAATATTGTGTTTTGTCTTAAACGATAAAGTTTTCTAAAACCAAAGAACATCTGCCATAGTACCAGTATTCAAACGATATATATATATATATATATATATATATATATCTATATATATATATATATATATATATATATATATATATATATATATATATATATATATATATATATATTATATATATATATATGTATATATATATATATATATATATATTATATATATATATATATATATATATATTATATATATATATCTATATATATATATATATATATATATATATATATATATACATATATATATATATATATATATATATATATATATATATATATATATATATATATCCGGGACACACTAATATGGGAGGGCCTTACCGGAAGAGGTACCATACCCTACAGTATAGCGTGGTCCTGGAAATGTTTTGAAAAATTACTAGCAAAATGTTGAGTTTCAAGTCTTTTTTTAAGCCTCGCAAGTAACAGGAAGAGGGAATCAGGAACCCTAAATTTGTTCTACACACATTTTAAAAATCGAAAAAGAATTTTTTCAACTTAAAAATATATATATATATATTTTTTTTATTGATGTTTTTTAGAGATAAAGAAGTGTTAATAAAATAAAATTAATAATTCTTCATGAAATTGTTTGATTCAACAATTACTGAGTCTTTTATTTTTTACTGCAAAAATCATTATAAGAGAATCATTATAAGAATTTTTTTTATCAAACTAAAAAACAATTAATTAATAAGTTGACAATGTTAATCTTTGCTTTCAAAAGAAAGTGCCCACGTCTCTCTGTCCGATAAAGTGATAGTGTACAACTGTACACCTCTACACTAGGTAGCGCTTGCCCTTCTCATAGGCCTGTTGTTACAATAAAACTACTTACAGCCATTATTCGTTACTTTTTACATCTTACACTCGTTTTCCGAGATATCGATAAAACCGGGCGGGACACCGGGACAAGAGCAAGTCTATATATAAATATATATATATATATATATATATATATATATATATATGTATATATATATATATATATATATATATATATATATATATATATATATATATATATATATATATATATATATATATATATATATATATATATATATATATATATATATATATATATATATATATATATATATATATATATATATATATATATATATATATATATATATATATATATACCGTAGAACGGGGCTAAATTGGAAATGCGGGGGTATTTTAGAATTCATAACCTGTAACTTCATCTGGCAATCCTGTTTAGGTACAACACAATTCCGCGTAAATTACACTGTAATAGTATAGTACATAACCTTACTTATTCAGACTTTAAAAGATTTCAGTATTCGTAAGCGTGGTAATGGTCTGTTAGACATTGAAAGTGAGGCGGAAAATCAACCAATATTTGAGCATGTCAAACTTTCAGTGCTAGTGCGTCGTGGGTGAGAGTTATAGCAGTTAAGTTTTATATAAAAAAAATGTTGTGGATGTAAGTATCATTGTGCAAAAAAGTTATAAACATTATGCTACCCCAAAATTTTCTATAGTCCTTTTTGAAGATCGGGGCTATTCTGGACGGCGTTTTTATAATCATTCCAAAATATCCCCGGTCTTCTAAAATCACCCCATTCTTTAAATTATCAATGCTATATACCTTTTATTATTCTTGATTTAAAAATGTACGTTTTCCAATTTAACCCCATATACGAGGTAACTATAATTAATGCGTTATTCTTATCGATTCTAAAATATCCCCGACCCACGAGGCTATTTTAGACGGGCCTAAGACAATTTTTTTTCAGCACCCTGTAAGAATGGGGACCTATTTATCATAGAATAATATTTGGTCGTATATAAACCTATCCAAAAAGCATATCAAAATAGATTATTTTTAATTACTCTTTCTGCAATATTAAAAATAATGAAAAAAAGTCTACAATAGCCCCGTTCTACGGTATATATATATATATATATATATATATATATATATATATATATATATATATATATATATATATATATATATATGAAGCTAATAACACTTCAGTAAATTCATGTGATTCATGATCAATTAAAATCCACCCTCCACCTATCATGAGATCTAACGACATGGATTTCCCATTCATCCTTCAAGGGAGAATATTAGAACATTCGACGTCGACGCACATAAAATGAAAATACTATACAGGCTCTTTCGCTCTACAACGAGCTCATCAGTAGTTTCTCGTTCATCGGCCAAGTGGGCAACAAACATGTGTAAGTTTCTAAGAAGAGGACTAATGACATGCGAACAAATCATATGTATAATACAATAAGTTTTAAGCAGGGAAATATCATGAAATAAAAAAGTATTGAGGTCATAACCAGCATACGAAATCAGTTGTTTACACATGTTTCGGACCTTTTCGTCCTAGTGATTTTAGACAGAGGGTGTGACACTAGGGTTACTACAATCCCTTTCGGAGCGAAGTATTTTGTACTGGTCTAAATGGGTGCTTTTCCACGTGGCGGTGGATTAGAGCCAGTGTTATTTTCAACCAGGTTATGGTAACTCCTCATATAGTATCACTAGATGTTAACCAAACCATGTCGTTTACCTACTGAGGAAGCACAGGACTGAGACAGATAATGTGTGCTAGGTCTATAAGTTTGGCATGAAATAACTCACCTTTGAGACGTTGGGGTTGCAAAAGCATTATGTAATATTTGCATTTTTTTTTCGCAATATCGACATAAAGAAAGAAATCACGATTTCTCAAAGCTGGGAGGAAAGTTTATATAGCTGGAATTCACAGATCGTAGAAATCCCATGAAAATGAAATACCTTCGTTCACCCCAATTAATGTAGGCTTCGAGGAAGCAGATGATTAACAGCTTGCATGGTAGGCGTGAAAAACTGATGTGTTGAGTAACTTCCCCGATACCAATGAGCTGCTGAGGTATTGTAAGCCAAAATCTGTTTTGGTAGTGGCTTCTAGTACGCCATGCGCTTGTTGATCCTTATTTTAACACGAGCCTCTATGGAACCATGGCAGTAAATACTATGTGCAGGTGTATCATGTTAACCTCTCCTGAACTTCTGTATAACTAAAGCAAGCATTTGTATTATCAACATATTTATTCCTAGAACATATCATGTGCATCGCTCTGGTTAAGTGGTATATTGCTTTATTTATGTTTAACTTGAAAATTTAGGTAACATACAACATGCTTTCGAAAATCTATGACAAAATTATTGCAAATTATCAATCTTCTTGGGATATTATATCTGGAAGTACAATGGAATTTCAAAATTATTAATCACTGCTAATTTTTTTAAGAGTTAATCAGCTAATCAAACCTTTGAGATCATTAACTTTGGAATACACAACTCGCTATCAGAAAACTATAAACAGAACTCTTCAGTATAACATACTATGTTGTTTGTTTAATTGGCATCCTTTATAGGAACCTCTAGTCTTTGAATCAGGAAATACTGAATAACATATTTTTTCTGATGATTTCATCTTGATCCGAGCATCTGTTATTATGAAATCTACTTTTGCTTTTGTTTTCCTCTGGGAAATTTCTTACGGTTAGTTGTTCTGTAGAACCTGTACCCTGTAATAGAAATTCGATATTTTGTATATGATATTTGGTATACCTATCTTCTTTGGTAGATGTATATGACGAAGGCTATTTTGTTATAATTTATAACTTCCACTGTTGTTAAAAATAGAATTTTGTTATATGTTATATTATAGGTAAAGATAGGTGCAGCTCATAATAGTAGGGGAGCCCAAGCGGGGATTTTAGGATTTACTTATACCTAAGCTTACAATTAATCCTTTTATTTAATCTAAAATTACTGTGAAATTCCTAACCATCAAAATCATAGATTAATAGATGCAATAGAGCTATAAACAGAAAAACTACACAAACATATTATTTCTCGCTTTATATTGTTGTACTACACACGGTCTCGCTATAATTGTTGAAATAATTCCATAATGCAATTTCAGAAATAAGCTAGGTTAAAAAACTTCGATTCTCAATTGTTATTTCGGATTGTTTCGTTTGTCGTCGTTCAAATATCACCCTGTAGGATACCAAAATGAAAAGAGAATTGGAGAAAAAACAGCTGATTAAGCTAGATTATCTCGGCCGACTTGACATTCGTTCGTTTGTTCACGGCCCATCCAGGCGGATTTCGGTTCGTATTGATTAAAACAAAATCAGTCCGCTTTTTTTGCCTGGTAACTTTTTCCCCAAACTGTACCGACACACCGAACTGAGGCAATAAATTATGAGTTTCTGGACCAAAATTACCAAGATTGGAAGCAATCTAAAAGTTTTCAACCAATCGGTAAACGGCGAAATTATCCTTTCCACCTCCCCATTCCGAATAGCAATTTCGAATCATTCTCTCACGCCTGCTTGATGCCGATCAACGATCAGACTCTCGTCGTCGTCGGATGTTTTGGGTCGGGTCAAAAGGAGAGAATCGAAAAACGAATTCAGGCACGTTCTGCTTTTTCTTTCATATTACTAATTCTCTATGAAAAATGTTTAGATCTTCCGAATTAAATACATTAGAAATTCAGTGATTACTAAATACTTTCAGTTGCTTCGAAACAACGAAGTCATTGATCCTTCCAGATCATAAGGGAAAAAATATTCGATGTTGTTTCTGCTATCCTCATTGCTCCATAATAATTAATTTTTCCTTCACAACATAGGACCAAAAGAAAATTGATAAGTTCGTCAAGGAAATCTGAAAAAATTGATTCCAATGTCAAGGATCTCCGACTTGTACTGATTCATGACGAATTTTATTTTGTAAAACCTAATCCATTCATTTTCTAACCTCAATATCTTTATATTCTGTTTTATGAAAAATATTTGAATAAAAATATATGTAAATGCTAATATCGTGAATGATTTCGCATTTCATGTTTACCCATTTTCAAATATAAGAGATTATATACTTTCATTTGACAATTATGGTTCTAGAAATATATGGATGTATCCAGAATTCCATTATTGCAACGCAATTTCTCCGGAGCTCTTTTCAGAGACACTTGACATATTATCTCACAGCTAGAGTGGAACAACAAAGACGCATTGTTCTTTTTCTATGAATCCTGGAGGAGGGCGACAACAAAAAAAGAGCTGAATGCAACGAGCAATTAAATTAGCCTTGGAAAGACAAAAAGTAAATAATGCCACATTGAAAGTGGACTGCTCCTACCTCAGAGGTACTGTTTTCAAAAAAATAATATGATCAAACTGGAATGGTCCGCTCTAGGAAGAAATTTTGTTGTCATAAAATTCAGAATGAGCCTGAAGAAAAGAGCGTTTAATAAATCTTTCACTTTTTCATGGAGTGATGTATCCTGGAAGTAACTGAAAGGGATCGCAAGATAAAAGAATTGATACCCCAAAATTGCAAGTAACATACGTAATAAATATAACTAAGTACCTAAAGGGACACCTAGCAAGAAGATGAAATAATTGGAACACCAAATCACATTGGAACCCGAGAGGTATAAGACAAGAGGACGTCGTTACATTTGATAGAACAATGGAGTTAGAACATATGCAGTAATTTCATACCAAAATAACTAACAAAAGACAAGAATAAACATATTTTATTACCAAAAGCAGCTACAACATGAATACAAAAATGGTTCAAAGATGCTGGTAATTATACTATTCATCTTTATTAACGTTCAAAAGAAAGAACACAAGGAATACAGTAATATTTGAAGCTTTTCCTAGTTATTTGAATGCAAAAGGAGACAACACTATTCAAAAATATTCACCTTCAGCCCTTGAAAAATAAGCAAATACAACCCTTTGTCCAACACACCCAAATAATTGCGTTTCTGTCCAGTCACATAGCAATTATACGCTAGCCTAGATATCCAAAACTCGTAGCTCTGAATGGAGATGAAGAAATCTTTTTTTTTATTTCAATAGATATTTTATTGTATAATACATAAATGTTATAATATATATACAGGCTGTTTCCAAATAAGTGCGAAAGTTTTTAGGGAGTGATTCCTTGTCAAAAATTAAAGGGGGTCTCTCATGTACCAAAAAGTTCTTAGGCCTGTCCTTGAAAAGTTAGACGTTTCCAAAAATGAACGTTAGTATAATTATGTGCAATAGTTAGAAATGAAGAAATGGGTTGGCTTTCAGCAGCGAAACCATTTGGCATCCAGTAGAGTAAACTTCCAAGACACAATTTAGATCACAATAAAATTTCAAAGGTTTGGGAAGATAATGAACAAACTTTTCCTCCTGAAATTAAAAGGCAGTTTGAATAACATTTAAAATTTGTAGAAACACGATTATGGTTCAACAAGAACATCGGTGCAAGAACTTCCCTTTCAATTAGCAGAGAAAAATAATTTCAACAAAGAAAAAGAAGAGCTGATCAATAATGGTTGGACAGGTTCCTTAGGCGAAAGATAGAGATTTCGTTGCGCAAACCTGATTTCATATATGCGGCTAGAGCACAGAATTTTGATAAGACTGTCCCCCAGGGTACCAGAATTCGGGGTCAACCATGGGGATCTCCGAAACGGCAAGAGTTAGGTGTGTAGTTTAAGCTTGACAAAGTTTCGTATTTCTATGTCCAACACCTTGCCGTTGAGAAACTAGTTTTAAATTATTTAGTTGAAGAAGCTCTACAAAAACTGAAAGAACTCTCTCACGGTACATTTTTTTGATACAAAGACGTTCGGCTCATGTTAAACATCATAAACTTCATGTTTTCTTATGGCGGCCATTTTTAATTTTGGCTTCATCCGACAGAGCATTTCATTCTGATGTCAATAATGTATAACATTACATCTTTCTGATAAAAATAGGCGTAGAAATTCGTTAGTATTTAAATTTGATATAAAATATCGAGATGCCTTTGCATTGTCGAAGTAGAAGAAAATCTTCAGTCATGTGGCCTTATCTGTCATGTATTGTTCCATTTCGTTTCAATTTTTGAAAAACATCAAAGTTCGTTCCAAAATTCGCTTAGAAATGGTACTCTCTATGAAATAAAAATGACGCGATATGATACAAATTTATTATGCCAATGATTAGAACACAAGAAAATCAGCTCAATCATATCTTGAAAAATATCCAGAACTATATATTATATACTATGGTAAAAAGCTTTAGCAATATCAGTAGAATAGGTGGAGTTACCATTTATGTCACAAAAGGATTGCATTTTGAAATAAAAACAAATACAGCGATTGAAAATACAGCACGGTTCGTATCAATTTCCATCCAATTAGATAAATTAATGTTATTCTGACCGGGATCTACCCTTCCCCATCGGGACCGGAAAATATTTTCTTTGATAATTTCGAAAATTTAATACAAATTCTGATTGATTTGAGTGGGACACAGATAAACATAAGTAATTTCAACTATGACTATAATGTCAAAGGTTTTTATGTCGATAAAATGTAAAATAATGTCAAATAGTGGCATATTATATAACAGATTGTTAGTGACTTTTCGCGGAAAACAAATAATAGTATTTCACGTATTGATTAGGTAATAACAGATGAAGAATTAATCAATTTTCAGTTACTTCTTGTTTCAAAAATATATAATATAAACATTATTTCATTAAGTTTAAAAAACAAATCAACAATCTCCGAGAAAAACTGAATTGAAATAATTCTATGGTTGATGTGGTTTAATTGCTTAGTATTTCGATAAATTTAATGCATAAAATGTCAATGTGAAAACAGATAAGTATTTTCCCAACTACCCGAGAAATAGCTCAAATCTCAAATTATATTATATCGCAAATGAAAAGAGGGATCAAAAATGTGAAAGCCTAACTATGGATTATTCGTTTAAATCATGATAGAATAATAGGTTTTGGACAATAACAGAAGAAATTCTAGAAAAATCTTAAACAGTTATTAGATACCAAATAAAATTGGCAATCTATCATATACCTGTAATCATTAATGATAATAATAGTTCGAGATGTCTAACATATTGCCCTGAGATTTAATGCATATTTTGTATATATTGAAAAACAAATTCAAGACACATTAGTTCCGGTACATAACCATTAGAATAAGTAGTTTTTACAATGTAAATATGCCACATTTGAAGATCTAATATGTGAGAAAAATATAGGTAGTTGTGAGTATGAAAACACAGCAAGTATTATGCTAGGCATATTAGGATTTTCAGAAACAAGTTTTGCTATAGTTTTAATTTTCTCATCTTTTATGTTTTTTGGGTCGCTGAACACAAATTTGAAGTTTACTGGCAAAAATTTTGCCCGGAACTTTGTTTGTTAGGCACTGGAAATTTTGGCAGATTTTTCAGTTGTCGGCCTATATCTCAAAAAAAAAGTGTGTCTTCGACAAACTCTTACCACACAGAATTAAAGTAGACAAAATTGCCCACATTTTTCATTCGAAACGTTTTTTTGTAGGACTAACCGTTTCGCCGCTAGAGTGAGCCCAAAACAGGCGATATTTCCATATCTATAGTGAAATTCACCGTTTACGCGGACATCGCTCTTGCTATGATACTTAACTGTTGCAACAATTTATTATATTATACAATTTATATTATACTATAACATAAATAACGTTTTCCTTTGGAATACTAACCCACTGATTCTCAATCACTGTGTCGCGGCATTTTTGTCTGCTGCGAAATTCTTAAACTGTGCTACGGCATTGTGAGCCGCCAAATTCTTAAAGTGTGCCGTCAAATTTCGGTAATATATATATATATATATATATATATATATATATATATATATATATATATATATATATATATATATATATATATTCAAAACTATTAGCATAAACTATTTTACACAGTGTATTATAGGTAAGATTTGAAAATGATTAACTGTGACCTAGACGGTTTGTGTATGACTGAATAGCAGTGTAAAACCTTCTAGCATGCCGGAGAGGAGAGGATCGTGATTCTCAAACCGGCGTAAACCGAATCGGCGTAAATTGAACCCAATTATAATGGGAGGTATGGGTTCCATCACATAGAAAATAGGATTATGCAGGTATAACATAATTAAATTTAAAGTAAATAAATGTAAATTTTAAAAAAAAATTCTCAATAACGAAAACAGAACAATTTTATCAAAAAAGTGTAATTTCACAAGGGTACATATTATCATTTCTGTGTTGAAATTTTCGGTTTCGGATCGCTTATATCTTCTTTAAAAAAAGTATCGAGTGTTAACTGCTTCGATTTTCTTTCTTTAAGAAGTTCAGAATATGGTCGAATTGATGCGATAACACTCCTCTTTACGTCCGAACTTCTTTCCAATGGAGGTCTCACACATACTTTACCAATAATTTACTTTGAAATATTACACAGAAAAAGTAAATGGGTTCAATTGCGTTTAATAAGTGTAGATACGTTGTAACTGAATAGCAGTGTAAAACCTTCTAGCATGCCGGAGAGGAGAGGATCGTGATTCTCAACAATAGAAGAACTCCGCTAGAATGGAAAGACTCGGCAACAATCTAAAGGACGAATTACGAGTAAAAAATCAGTTTTAAAAACAAGGAATCATTTCAATTATCTAAAAATGAGAAGATAAACTTTAAATTAAATCAATTCATTACATTATACAATTTCTTCAATATAACTAAGCAATACAAATAAGCTTGTCACACAATTTGCCTTTGTGAATTTATTTTATGATATACATAAAACATCCTTTCTTATAATTTGCTGTGTCAAAAACAAGTTACGTATTGTATTATTAGTTATTCACACTGGTAAATCTCGGGACAAGCTTTTATACTATATAAATTGTATGATGTAATAAATTAAAGGTTCGAAAGCGCTTTGCCACTTGAATAAAGTAAATGGGTTCAATTGCGTTTAATAAATGTAGATACGTTGTAACAACTCCGTCGGGGAATCCCAGTACCTACATGCCATTAAAACCGGAGATTTTCAAGACGTAGGCATGTGGCGTTATTGTGAATCGGCGTAAATGGAGCCGGCGTAAACCGAGGGCTACCTGTACCTGGGATTGTTTTCGTTGCAGAACGAAAGTATCAAAACTTGGTAAAATTTTTCCAATTGTCGCCATTTTTCAGTGGATATTTCATGTTTTTTCGATGTTTTTCAAATATTGCCAAACTACACAACTTCTGCAAATTGAGTTAGAGGGTTCGAACCTTGGTACGTAGATTGAGTTGATGTTGAGGAAGTACCTTTTGGTAGTTTCAACCGTTGACCTCAGTTGCGTTGCATCGGGCGGGGACTATTCCTTTCGAATCGCATCCCGACCTGCTTCGCTATCAGTACACGATGCACATCGCGATTTGTTTTTACAATAGAGGGTTGAAATTTGGTACGTATATTAAGTTGATGTTGAGGTACTTCGCAAATTCTTTTTTAATAAACTAAAATTATTACGGACTCGAAGCTGTGACACTTACAGTTAAGTAGTATATAATTAATATTAGATGACAAAGGAAACCACAGAAACCCCTACCCACATAATGTACGAATAGTTATTTATGTACCAAGTGCGTTATATAGATCCTCATGCCCTGAGGGAAACATTCGGCCCGAGGGCCTCTGGCCCGAGGGGTAAAAACTCTACGTTTAATTTTTGAACTTTTCTCTTCAAACTCTGAAAACAAGAATCTCCATGATACGCTTTCTCTCAAGCTTAAGATTAAGTCCAGCATCAAGACATTGTCAACCTGGCGTTTTTGTTTTCAAGGAACTCTCGAAATGCAGTCATGTTTTTTTGAAAGAAGGACCCATTCTTAAAGCACTTCAACCACCATACACTGGTCCATACGAAATAATTGGTCGAAACGAAAAGACGATGACACTCTCGATACATAATAAACCTACCAAAGTGTCGATCGATCGAGTGAAACCTGCATTTATTTTACAAGATGAAGTTTTAACACCCTGTACCTAAAGAACCCATTCCTGCTCCCGAATATACAACGCGATCTGGCAGAAGAGTTAGATTTAGAAAATCTTTGAATTTGTGACCAAATTCTCTGCCAAGGGGGGTAGTGTGGCGATTTCAAGTTCACAACCAATAGTGGAGAATCGATATTTTTGACATTCATTAATTTAATATTTTTTGAGTAGCTGTCAACAAGTCAGATTTACATTGTTAGATAGTTGTGTTAATAAATATAATATATTATAACGATTATATAAATAGGTGATATTTATCATTACCATCTATTACCTATATATATATATATATATATATATATATATATATATTTATATATATATATATATTTATATATATATATATATATATATATATATATATATATATATATATATATATATATATATATATATATATATATATATATATATATATATATGGTGTCCCACCAGGAACTGCATCGATGGATATATGGAAAACTGAACATAGAAAATATCTGAAAATTTGGCTGTGTACTAATGTCGATGGGGGACATCCGGCTAAAATATTTTCAAGGTGATGTCACTTCCGGTTATACCGGAAGTAGGTATCAGCTTGCTTATTTCAAATAGGACACCCTGTATATTATTACATTTTTGGATTCTTCACAAAAGTCTAGATATATTTTATATAAAATGTCCTATACCTATCTTCATCTGTTTCGGAAATATTTGAATTTATTTGTCAAAAATTACGTATGCAGATCGAGTAATAATCATATTTTTCT
>JARQZK010003638.1:100000-160000 GCA_030704885.1 Cynegetis impunctata
CTCTAAAAAAATTTTGAGCTGTCACTGTCACACATCATTCAGAAATTATTAATAATCATGCCGGGGCGCTTAAATTATACGAAGATTATTCAAACTTATTTATTATTTATGGACAATGTGATTAAGTGTTGTCAAGAACATGCGAACAATTTGCCATCCGATATTCCCAAAAACAAAGGTCATCGAGAAAGGCTGTTAAGCAAATTATAGAAAATTTCAGGAACTTTGGATTCGTCAAGACAGTAGTGCAAAGAAATGAACCTCTCCTTAACTGATTTTCCAAGACGAGTGGCATTCTGTGAATTTATTTTAACTTGGGCGCAAGGAAATCCTTTTTTCTTTGGACAATATCATTTGGACAGACGAAGCTAAATTTAACAAAAATTGTGCCTTTAATCGTCACAATTCTCATTACTGGAGTGACTCAAATTTACATGTGTTTCGAGAACAAAAGAGTCCTTCAACTTTTATTGTGCAATCAGAAATAATGGTGTCGTGGCACTACGTTTTTACCAAGAAAATTTGAATGGTAAGTTGAACGATTCCGATTCATCTTCGATGTAAATTGTGCTTAATATTATCTTATAGATCAAGGCTACATGAACATTTTACATAATTTGAAAACAGACTATTTAGATAATTTGCCGCTTGCTGTTTACAGAAACCTGTTTTATCAACATGATGGTGCACCTCCACACGGTGTGTACCTCATCGATAATTTTTTACAAAATGTTTTTGATGATCGATGGATATCAAACAATGGTCCTTTTCTTTGGGCACCGCGCTACCCTGATCTTGCAGTGCTGTTTGGGGTGTGATTAAAGATCGAGTGAATAATACTCCCATAAAAACTATGGAAGATTGCATGCAGCGGGTAAGAAATGAGTTCAGAAATTTAAAATTGAAGTCTATAAGAAGAGCGACCCATGAATAAGTGTTACTCAGATGTGAAAAATGTCTGGAAGTTCAAGGACGTCAGTTTGAACATTTACTGAAAAAATAATTTGTTTAATAGTGTCTTAGGGCCAGTTTCACAATATGCGGCAACAAAGAAGTTTTGATCAATAGTCATGGTTTTTATTGTTCGACTGGATTTTCCTCAGTCCAAAGTTCTTGAAATTTTTTATAAGTTGCTTTAGGCCGGCCGCACATTTTATCCTATTTCCATTTATCCTTGAAGCTTTGAAAATCAGTAACATCAAGATGATCACCAACGAGCGATTAAGACAATAATGCCCGATTTCACCAACTAATTCCTAAAGTTAGGCAATACTTAAATCGGATTTAGGAATTCCTAAGTGCAATTTGCGTTTCCCCACGCGTTAAGTAATGCCTAAGGACGATAGGAAATACCTAACGTTAGGTCTGTCTAGAGTATTTAGGAAATGCTTAGCCTCAAACTGATATAATAAAATTATTATATTTCTATCATTTTTTCTCTTCTTACTATCCTTTGTCAAATTTACAGTCTAGTATTAAACAAATTATATGTACAAAACTTTCCAAATCAAGTTTTTAACAAGGTATTTCTTAACTAAGAATTTCTTAGGTTGGTGAAATCCGATTTAGGTAAGTATCGGATTTAGGTTTTTCCTATCGTAGGAATTACTTAGTTAGGAAGTTCCTTACATCTCGTTGGTGAAATCGGACATAACTGTCTTAAGGCAATCTAAGGACCAAAATTAGTTATCTACCGAGTGTGTTAACCATGCAGAGCTCCGCATTTGACTATAGGTAACCCAAATTTTCTGATAAAACATTATATTCTTCACAACAGTAAAAATTGTAACTATATTTCATTCATCCATTACTTAATATAATGTAACAGATAAAATGATGAGTCAAATGAATATTGCAATAATTACGAAGGGGGTACCACAGGGTAGTATCCTGGGGCCACTTTTGTTTCTCGTTTTCATAAATTCGCTTCCTGGTAAGTGCTCATATAATGACTGTAATGCTATTATGTTTGCCGACGACACGAATTTTCTCATAAACTCTACGGATATCAGTGCTGCTCTGGCTTCTGCGGTGTCAGTTATCAATAAAGTGGGAATTTGGTGCGATAATAATAAACTAAAAGTCAATCTACAAAAAACTGAGAGTGTCTTTTTCCGATAATTCAGGTCAAAGGTTGCTTTCCCGAAGTTTGTTGGTGATGTCGAGAACCAGATACCAGTGAGAGATTCCGTGAGTTTCCTCGGTATTGCCTTGGATAAGAATTTGAGATGGGACCTTCACATTGATCAGCTAAGAAAGAAGCTGAATTCGGCCTCATTTACCCTTTTTATGTTGAGAGATCTAGTCCACTTGCATGTCCTAAAAATTCTATATTTTGCTAATGACCAATCTATCCTTTCCTATGGTATCATTTTCTGGGGAGGCTCCATCCACCCTGATAGTCTCTTTATTTGCCAAAAATGGACAGTTAGATCTATGCTTCGCCTCGACTACAGACAATCTTGTCGTGGTCTCTTTAGAAAGCACAATTTATTCACTTTCTATGGGCTGTATATATATAAAATACTTACATTTTTCCATAAAAATCAAGATTATTTTGCAAAATTTAATAACATTAATAATACAAGGAAAAGTGTTCCGTACTTTTTTCCTATTCATTCTACCACTCTACGTGAAAGAGGTACAGAGTACATGGCACTCAAGTTGTTCAATATGTTACCTAAACATCTACAGGTTATTTCAAATCATGGGACCTTTAAGAGAAGCATTCACAAGTTAATTATGAAATGTGAACCTTACTCGGTCGAGGAGTTCAGGGTTTATTGTTATAAATAAGCTTCTGTATTTTTTTTTGTGACTTGTTTCATTTTTATTTTATGCATATTTATATTTAATATTTGTACGAATAATCTATGAAATTAATAAACTTATTCTATTCTATTCTATAATGGGTTCAAATCCTGGATTAGGTATGGATATTTGTGCATGTCTGTGAGTTTCCGTGGATATATTCAGTACCTATAAGGCGATCAACAGAAGAGTAAAAAAAAATTTTATGTAGCAGAAATTGTTGTTGGGTCTTAGTATAGGTACTACTATTTTCCGCTGGAAAGAGTTGTCTGTAAAATGATGCATAGGTAATGCATGATTGACAAACAGCTTGCTTTCGTTTCAGTAGATCGCTGATATTAAAATTTTTAACATTCACCTCTTCATGGATAATGTCAGATTGCATATAGTGGACTCCACCTGGAGGACTGTTCGTTTAATTTTTACATTTAGAATAATTTACTTCATATTCTTTTGACAATATGATCAACTACTAAGTAGTAACAACTGAAACCTTAGAAGAATCCCTGAAACCATGATCATTCTGAAAAATCTCCGAATGTGTATTTTGGAAATATAATCTTTTTCAATTATCGCTGAAAAAAATCGCATCCAAAACATTGATGTGATATATATTTATAGAATTGTTAATCCAGAGAAAAAAGAAAATCACGAAAAACATGGAGAGGAAATTATTTCATCGTAAGCACGGGAATTAACAATTCTTATATTCACTCTGATGATTTCATAAAATATTTGAAGCATAAGAGTTAATTTATTTTTATTCACATCCCAATATCCAATATTTGTAAAGAAGATTGTTTCTACATAACGAGAATGACAGATTCAGCATCGTATATTTCAAATAAATTACTTTTTCGGAAAAAGTGAATAATCTATACTACAATAGAATATATGCACTACTATTTTATCCATTTCATGCATAAATATTCTTTTCTACTAAAAAAAATTTTTATAAGAGTATTAGGAGACTCTCATCTATTCTGTTCGATACCTTGTATACAGGTAGGTAGAGATTCAACAGGAAAAATATTTGGCAACATAGCAAAGCTAGTGAAACTAAAAAGGTTAAAACATTAATTTAGAATTTTTTTCAATTTACATTGTCCATTAGTCATTAATGCCGTTCTATGAGAAATGTTTGAGTTATTTTGTCAAACCTTTCCTATACTTAGGAGTTTAGAGATATTAATTCTTATAAATAAAATTTGACTCACGCAAAGGACAACAGAGATCCTGGTAGATTTTTCATCAAATATCGCTGCAAGTCATAGCACACCGAAAACATTTCTGATGGTAGAGCATTCCATAGGTTTTCGATTCGGCTCAGAAACACTCTCTGGTAGATCGATATTCTAGCTATTGATATTATATCTACTTTCTTTGTTTGACGAGTGGAATTATGGGGGCAATTGATGCAGAACACCTGTCATGAATATATATCTAAGGGTATTCGCACAACGCGCCTGGATTGTAGGTGGTAGCCTAGCTGGTCGCTTGGCTGCAAGCATTATCTTCGTAGTTTCTTACGGGGTACCTTACGTGCGCGCTGGAAGAACAACATTTTGCATTCTACCAGCGATCAGCGTGCGGAATGGATGTGGAAAAACTGATGTCTTGTGCAGAACAAACCACCTCTCTGGAATCAGGCCCAGCCAGACCATCAAAACAGATTTATTGTGGCTAAATTATGGGATGGTGTTGCCGCAGAAATGAATGTAGATCATAAGTAGAAATTTTAGAATATTTTCGTATTCAGAAATGAAATACTAAATATTAGATGGATTTGTCCGTTACTTTGTAATAATACATTTTTTAAATGTAAATGAAAAATGCTCTACTTTAGGTATTGTTTATATCACTATTTTTATTAAATTGTTTGCGACAGCAGTTTCGTAGTACTACTACATTTTCAAGCGAATGGACATTATCGCATTGTACAGGGTCGGTAATACTAGGCATGCAAAGGAAATTATAGTTGAGAGATTATAATTGCTGGGAATTTCGAATTTTAACCCATACAAATGAGGCGCTTGCTAATAACATAAACTTTTTCAGCTTTCTGTTGTAAGAACCACTTTGTAGCATTGTTTTCTAATGAATAAAAATCATCACTGTCACTACTTGAATCATCCATTTTAACCACAAATCTGCACAATTCGCGGGTTGATTTCCGTATAATAATAATCATAATAATAATAATAATAAGTTTATTGTCAATACATACAAAAGTTTTACAACAGTACTTTAAGTAAATTCAATTATTTTATGACAACAAAACTATAAGATGCACCTAAAAATAGCATTTCACAAAAAAAAAACAATACGAAATTCCAATCAAAATAAAAAAAATCACAAAACTGACAGCTTCTAATATAAACGCATCAAAACCACAAAGCCAGCGGCTGTCTGTGGTATACTCATTAGAAAACCTTAAACAAATCAATATAAAAATCCTATAAAACAAGTGGGTTCAAATCAGATACACAAGAGAAAACGAAACTCAAACCTTGCATCGAATCACGTCAGTGCCAGTTTCAGCATAAAGAACTTCTGAAGGGTAGGTGTTTTTCCCCCCACCCCCCCCCCCCCCCACCCCCCCCCCCCCCCACCCCCCCCCCCCCCCACCCCCCCCCCCCCCCACCCCCCCCCCCCCCCACCCCCCCCCCCAGTTAATAATTTAAAATTTTTATCATTATCTATTACGTTCGGATAAACTTGAAAAATGGCTGCCATATACAATCTTGTTGTTAAAATTAATTATCTGTTATTTTTGAAGGATATCCATTATTGTGCGCTATTTGTTTTTTGACTTGTAATTCCTTAGTGTAATTTTCTTGTGATAATGGTATATTAATGTTTATCATGCTATTAAATGCTGCCAATTTATGTTGGTAAGGATGTAAAGACGAATTGTGTATCGTGAAGTCCGAATGGAATGGCTTATGGAAAATCGAAAATGCATGTTTATTGCTATTTCTTTCTATTGTCAAATCCAAAAAATTGATAGAACCTTCTATTTCATTTTCAACAGTAAATTTAACATGAGGATGTAATGAATTAATAAAATTTAGAAAGGAACTAAGTTGTCTTGTAGTCTCTGTGAAGCAGGTTAATACATCGTCCACATATTTATACTAGTAAAGGCAATTTTTAGTGAGTTTATTATTGTGAATTAGAGTTTCTAAATTATCCATGAATATTGCCGCAAGGAGAGGGCTAAGTGGATTTCCCATAATTAACCCTTCATCGCTGGAGTAAACAATAATTTTGCTCTAAGCAAACGGATAACAAATCTAAAATTTCTCCTTTCACTATTGGATTTACATTTTACGTTTCAAAAAGGTTTTTTACCAATATAATTGTATCTTTCGGTGGAATGCAAGGAAATAGATTCTGTAAGTCAAATGATATTAATTTTGCATTATTCGGTACAGTTATTTTCTCAATTTTATTTATTAAATCAAAATAATTAATTATACTATACTTCGCTGAAAATTTGGTATGCTCTTTAATGATGTCTATTAATTTGTTTGATATTTTATACGATGATGCAGTTAAAAATGAAACTACAGGTCTAATTGGTGAATTAACTTTGTCTTATTTTTAAAAAAATAATTTAATTAAGGAATAAAGTTTTGGAATTTGAGGGTTCATTGTTACGAGTTCGAATTTATCTGCTGTATTTATAATGCTAATAGAATGTTTATTCGTAGTTTTTATTTATTTTTGGAAAGAACTAGTTGGATCTTGGGTAAGTTTTGTATATGAACCTGTCTCTAAGAATGACTTTGTTTTATTTATATATTCCTTTTGATTCATAACAATTTCTGATACAGTAATGAACAAAAACGATGTCTGAGATTTCTGGGTCTTAGCGAATAAATATTTGGTTTTTTGTTTAATATATATGGTGTGTTAGAATAATATGAAAAAATAATTATTAAAACCAGCCATAGTCATTTCGTCCAACCGCTGGTCACTGGCCCTTGGAGATCGGGCCTGGTTCCAAACCCCCAGTACCATTGTAGATACGGCGCTGTATAGAACACTTCAGAATTATTTGCTGCGGCTTGCAAGTATTAAAAGTAGGCGGGTGTCACCTATAACAGTGTGTGTCCATTTCTTTCATATAATATAAATTAACTGGGATGTCGTAAGAAAATTACTAGAAATATAACATGTTAGAAAGCTCTATTGAAAGTAATAATTAATAACAATATTGCATCTGAGATATATTTCTATCGTTATCCAGAAAGAAGAAAACTTACTACACTATTTTCAAAAGATTGGAAGAAAATTTATTAATTGCGGATCATTTGATAAGCAGAGCACATTACAACATTGAAGATGTTTAATAATAATTTATAATCTTTTGAAAATAACATCATAGGTTGTCTTTTTTCTGGATAGCGATTGAAATATATCTCAGATGCAATATCGCAACTGTTTCTACTATCATATTTCTCGTAATTTTCGTACGACATCCTGACTTTTACGATTAAATCAGTAAATTCATATAAAAAACGCAAAAAGTAATGTAGTTAAATATTATTTTCGCTATAAAACACTCACACATAGAAAGCAACCCGACATATGATACATCGTTAGAAAGGTGAAAAACAATTCGTTCCAACCAAATCATAGCCAACTATGATTTCCATTTAAAACAATACATCTTAAGGCCATACCTCGAAATTGCATATTTTTTTCAAATTTTCTCAACGCCACTGGATTATACAGAAAAGTGCCTTAAGAATTTAATAGTTATCATCTTGTAACTTCACAAACAACCATGATATTCACACTTGTCTAGAATTCGAAAAATCGAACTTTTGTTCATACCTCGAAAACAAAAGACGATAGCAAATTTTGGTTTTCGCCAGTGAATTTGTCTCGAAAAAAGAGATGTGCCCTCCATTTTTTTGTATCTCCTATAGTTACCGAGATACCCTATACAAACTTCGAAATTGGCCCACCCTGTACAAAAATCATATTAAAACATTGTGTTTATGTATGAGCTTTTATTATCATGGCGATCAAAATATAAAAAAGCAAACCAAGTAGCACTCATTAGACATCTATCCAAAGAAAACTGACTAATAATATTCACAAGTAATTTTCGGGGATATTTATAAATCATAATATGGTCCAAGAATCCGACAACTTTGAAAATATTTTTTTTATGATCAACTCTTGGAAATAAAGAAAGCTTGAAATGCTTCTCAAGCGCCCCGAGATTATTTCAACAAACGACGGTTAAGGTTGAGCCACACATATCCGCACCATGTCCACACCCGTTACACGGCCGTCTCACGGCCGTGTGTCGGCCAATAGGTTCAAAGCCACACATTTCCGTCACACGGCCGCATGACGGCTGTACTTCTTCGTCGTAGTATACTCGTAATATCGATATAAGTAAAAAGCTGTCCTCTCCTTGTTGATATTTCTTCTTGTAAGAAAAAACTACTGGAATGAAAATGGGGAAACTGAGGGTAGATCCATTGGAACTTTGAACATCATTCATTCGAAAGCACCCTGATTGAGAGCGATTTAGGTTTGTAATTGTCTTTGTTGGTGTCATAGAAATATAATATGGTCGGTATCCTGCAGTGAACTCTATTTAAAATTGAGTTCACTGGTATCCTGTAATAAAAAATCTCTTTCGAAAAACGTGCCATATCAGAATCCCAGACCGGATGACCGTGTTGTTCTCTAGTCTATAATCAATCTTTTCTAGACTTATGAGATCGGATACAATAGTAAGAACAACAGATGCACAACATACAAAATGTATTTATTTGAATGTCCGAACTTGAGAATTAAAGATTGAACAGTAGAAAAAATTTCAATACTATCGATTTTTCTAGGGTGAACAGAAAAATTGCTACGCACTAGTCTCCATTTCTACTATATGCCGAGAATCCATCGGAGAACGCACCGTGTCCGTCAAAAAGTAAAACATGAACTATCTCGCACGGTGCGGACTCGGTGCGGACACGGTTCGGAGATGTGAAGACAGCCACATAAGAAAGCCCAGGCTATTATTGACCGGACATGTGTGGATCAAGCTTTATGCTTCATTTCAACTTTAAACCGATATAAATTTAAGCAAACCGAAAACACCTCTAAAGTTATAGATCGCTCCATACGTTTGCGACTCGGATTAATCTCCTCATTCATCAGCCGCACTTCAAATCCCTTTTTTAACATTTTAGTTATTATCAAACAGACTATGTGTCGATAAGGAACAATAATTCAGTCGTTTCATTTGTATTCTTGATAATTTATTAATAGTTTATACGAACAAGTGATAAACTAAGAAAAACAATTTGGTAATGTTGCGAGAATCAACGTCAGTTTGTATAACTTGAATTATATTGAATTTGTTTTCAATTGACTGAATTGTTGATGTTTTTAGAATATCACAGCTAAATATTGGAACAAGTTAAGATAACATCCGATTACAAAAAAATATTAGTAAGTATAGTTGATCTTGAAAATATTTAAAATCTATTCAAGTCTCTCAGCCACATTCAAAAAGGCGTCAGATAGATACTGAAACCCAGCCAGTGAGCCTGAGCAAACTTCAAAGGTGTGTAGGCCCTAGAGCAAAAAAGAGTGGAGGTCTTTAATTATTTTTCAAATAAAACAGTTTCAACGAACTTTGTGGCGAAGAGAGTGCACCGTTAACGAATTGACGAAACATATCACTAGAATAAGAGAGTAGGTACAATTCTCAGGAATAGGGTTGCCAGGCGTCCGGATAAAGCCGGACATAGTTAGGCTTTTTGATTGCGTGTCCGGCTTGTCCGGCTTTTGTTAGGCTTTTTACATTATAGTTAAAACATGTACATTATTGCAGTACAATATTTACGATCTTGGACTGAAAATGTATACAAAAACAAGAAACATTTCATATGGATGACTTTAAAAGATGTTCCTGAATGGAATCAAGTTTCTGATACTATAAGTATCCTATCACAAAACAACGCTAAAGTTAATGATAGCAAATGCAACTGCAAAACCTTAAAAGTTTTCTGAACAATAATAAAGAGAACGTTGATTTCAAGAAGTTGTTAGCACACAACTAATGGTTAGGTACTCTATTTTAAATCGATGAGTAGTCAATATTACTTTTCAGGATTCCTAACTATTTGTCAGTATTACTTTGCGATCCCAGGACATAACGCAAACGTTAAAAGAGTGTAATAGGTCAGAAATGATTAAGAGAAGGCAACAGATTGCATGTTGACACTGTAGCTAAAATGTTGGTTGAATAATTTACTTTAAAACATTTGACGTGTAAGGATTTTTACGACTGCATTCTGAAAGAAATTGAGCTTTTAAAGCAGGTTTCTGCTCACCAAAAATAAGAATAATTATTTTTTTTGTTTATCTTCTATCTGTTTTGCTTTGAAAAGTAATAGCAGGTAAAGAAGACTTATCTGTGCAGAAGCCTTTCATTAGAATTTAAGAAGAGTTTATAAATGTTGAAAGATGTTTATCTAGAATTTAATTTTGACTGATGACTTTATTTAACTGATTAATAATAAAGTACTTAGATTGATTTGGCATTCGATTTTATAAATGTTTCATTAGAATTCAACAAGATAGATGTTGATAATTAGCTTGATTTTATATAAAATTTTTTAATCGTTCCTATTAATACCTACTAAGACATGAAATCTTCGATAATGTAGGGTGTCCGGCCTTTTTACTCAAATGTCCGGCCAAACTGGCTGGTCTGTCCGGCTATTAGTTTTGGCGACCTGGCAACCCTACTCAGGAACATAAACGTGTTCACAATTTACCATACCAACATCTGCCAATTTTCCAAGAAAGGCATTATAAGTAAAGCGCCTCGTCAGTATTTGAACTAAACAACCAATACTGATTCTCAAAGGTACGAACAATTATTTTAATTAGATACAAGAATATAAGGAAAACTTACAAAAAGGGAAGATTTTAATTATCAGGAGACCAAAAATTGTACAGATGCTGTGTACCAGCATGTCGTACATACACATTTTAGTGAAACTAGTAGGTAGGATTAAGAAATTGTAAATTATATTCCAAATTTGTAAAATGAAATATATGAGTAGAATAAGTTATCTTTTCAAGCATTTTGCATGTATCATAACACATATCCATGTTTTTTTCAACTCACTAGGGGCCTACAGTTTAATGCCGGGTCCGAACGACCAATGAGCTTATAAACCATGTACACCACTCAGTATAATTTGTGAATTATAACCATTGAAAAGTCATGGACATGTACAACATCCATATCTTACCGGGGATTTGAACCCGGTAGATAGAATTTAAATAAAAAATTGAGAAAACTTATTTTCTGGTATTACACCCTTAATGAAAGGTTCGCAACCAATCATTTCGAATTCCAGTAGAATGTATGGCACTTTGGAAATGAAGGTCGTTACGATTTTTTTTTCTCCGAAGTGTGATTTTGTTTACAGAATACGAAGATTGTAACCTCACAACAACCTGTCCACTTTTTGAGTTATTTTTTATTGCTGTTCATAGTTGTGTTTTTATAAATACTGCAATTCACAAAAAAATTTAAATAAGAAAACAGGAAATGTTGGAACCTATCATGAAATAAAAAAATCATTTTAGTGAATATAATAAAAATTCCATGTATCAACTCATTGAGTGTTTAAAACGAATAAATTTAAATATTTCTCAATGAAATTGATTGCGAGAAAATAGAACTTTAAAATAAATTTTGAATATTTGTGTTCAGAATATAATTTCACAGCGAAATATTCTAGAACTGTCTGTAAAAATATGATGTATCAAAATAATAAGAACAGATTATAGATCAAGTAATAAAGAAGGAAGTGTCACAAAGGAGGAAATTGCATACTTCCTAACAGTGCATGTATATTTATCGTACTGACTAAAAAAATGTTATCAAAATACATAAGATAATTTGAAATTCACACTCTCCTCGATATGCTTTCAACAACTGGAAATATCAAGTTATTTGATTTGCCCCTGAGAAAGTTTGCAAAACCGAAAAATCAAGTCCTTGTCACCTTGAAAATGTGAATATATATCATATCTGAGAGTTTAGCAGGGGCGATAACAGTTATTATTTGCAAATTACTGTTCTATTAAATTTATGTTTATATACACACATTTAGTTTGAATAGCAAATATTTATCCAATTTGTATTTATAGGTGAAATACATTTGTGCGGAATAGATTCGAATCTTTCTTTGATCATGCGAATTATATAGATAGCATACACTTTAGCTCATATTTTTTTCTGGTGCAGACCCAGAATATTTTACGAATACAGTGGATTTTACAATTTTTTATTACACTACTTTTAAGGATATGTAGTATTTTAATGTTAAATAGTCAGATATTTGTAACAAGTATTTTTATACACACACATACACACACACACACACACACACATATATATATATATATATATATATATACATATACTTTTATATATATATATATTTATAAATTTAAATATATATTAAATTTAAAAATATATAAAAATATTATATTTTATATATATATATATAAACATATATACACACATACATACATATATATATATATATATATGTATATATATATATATATATATATTGTTTTTGCATGTGCTGAATTTTTACTTACTTATATTTTATTACTCATAACAAGCTGAAAATGTAAGAAGAACGAATTTATTAATATTCTAACGTTTCGTCACGGAAGTCATATATTTTCAGAACCTTTGAAAGAGCAAAATTACTGTCACATTTACGAATTTTTAAAAAAAATGAAAAGCTCAAAAACAGACAACTATAGCCGCAAAAGGAGAAATTAGTAATGTCTTTTTTATAGACAAATCTATGAATCAAATAATTGAGAAATAGTACAGTAAAAAGGTATATTTTACTAAAAAAAAATACTAAATGGCTGAAATTTTGAGGGGGTGTTCGGGGGCATGTCCTGAGTCTAAAACTGAGTTTTCGTATTCGAGGGGGTGGGGGAAGATACAACCCCCGGTCTATATGGGGGTGAGTTCGTTTTTATTCTATATCTCCGTTGCTGTTGCCCGTACAGTCAAGTCCAACAGACCATATTTGTAGGAAATTGAATTATCTATTCAATGATAATAAAATCGAGGTCATAGGTCAATTAGGTCAATTACAATTGCCGGTCAAAGGTCAAAAGTGAAGGGTAGTTTTTTATTTTTCGCGAATACCGTGAAACCGGTGAGTTTTTTTCGCATACTGCTTCGATACCATTTCAAAGTACTTGAAGTTACCTACAAAATGAGCTCTCGAACACCCTTCTACGATGAAGAGTTTTCCATGACTCCAACGATCAAGTTGACCGCGCGAGCCGCGTGTCGTACTCTCATTGCTCGTACATTGCACTCTCTACGTGCAGTTAATAATATCGTTGAATTTTTTCCTAATTAGAATTAATAATATGGTTGGAGGTGGAGTTGTTTTTTTTTTTTTTTCATGGGAAAACGGGAAATCCATCATGGACAAACGACAAGGTCTGCCCTTGCCGAATAGTGTGGGACTCCTACTCACTAAAACCCTATAAAAACCCCAACTTTTGAATGTTCAGTGCTCTGTCATGTATGTGCGTGTATTGCCGTGTACTGTTTGATGATTTGAAGTGTCTCGATCATTAATTTACCTCGAAGTTTTCCTGCTAGCGACTTTCATGTGAATTTGGCTCTTTTGGATGGACTTTTTTCGCCATCTTCGTATTCATCATCCTTTTCGAATGTGTCAATACGAACGTCTTCTTCAGAAATGGATGGCGAGTTCCTGTCGTCGTTGAGAAAATCGTTATCTTCTTTCAGGGTAGAATATTGGGTGATGTTGTTGCACGCGGTACCGCTACAAGTCCCACAAATCAGAGAACATTTCAGCCCAGCTTTACGACATCCACAGGCCTTTCCACAACTAGTTTTGCAGGTGCAGGAAATTAATTTCAGCAAACTTGGCGGCGCCGGATCTTTTTCGCATGCGACGGGCATATAAATACTCTTCGTTTTCTTCCAACCCCAGTCTTCAGGATCTTTGTAATTTCCCAACCATTCTTGAACTTGATGATACACTCTATACGTGTGTAGACGAGCCGCATCTTCAGTAGGTGGAAGGGAAGCCAAATTGAAAGTGTTTTTTTCCAGACTGGAGAAAACGCTTGTAACGATACAAGTTCAAAGTCCACCTTCACCCATATTATTAATTCTAATTAGGAAAAAATTCAACGATAATTATTAACTGCGCGTAGAGAGTGAAATGTACGAGCAATGAGAGTACGACACGTGGCTCTCGCGGTCAACTTGATCGTTGGAGTCATGGAAAACTCTTCATCGTAGAAGGGTGTTCGAGAGCTCATTTTGTAGGTAACTTCAAGTACTTTGAAATGATATCGAAGCAGTTCGCGGAAAAACTTACCGGTTTCACGGTATTCACGAAAAATGAAAAACTACCCTTCACTTTTGACCTTTGACCGGCAATTGTAATTGACCTAATTGACCTATGACCTCGATTTTATTATCATTGGATAGATAATTCAATTTCTTACAAATATGATCGCTTGGACTTGACTCTACGGGCAACAGCAACGGAGATACAGAATTAGAACGAACTCACCTCCATATAGACCGGGGGTTGTATCTTCCCCCACCTCCTCGAATACGAAAACTCAGTTTTAGACTCAGGACATGCCCCCGAACACCCCCTCAAAATTTCAGCCATTAAGTATTTTTTTTAGTAAATGCCATTTTTGTGTCTCTATTTACTGTACCTACTAAAAGTATTATGTGCATTGCATGGCAAGGGTTTCTATGGTTTCCATTACCATCTAATTTCAGCAAACTTAACTACTGAGATTGGACTGAATAGCATATAATTATCAACTTAACTTGTCTGCTTTTCTTTACTTTCCCAGTCACTTGCTAGCCAATTTCAATATCTATAACACTAGTTTCTACTGTATAATATAGGTATAATTGGTTTTTGAATCTATATCGTTCACAATATGTAGGTACGTATCTTATTCAGCAAAACATAGTAGTTTGTATTATACGTGATTTTGAGCGTTTAAATATACCATATTTTATCTAGTAAGTAGGATCTATAAATGAATGAATAAGTACTTAACAATATCTCTGAATTTGGTTTCAAAAATCTTGTTTATCCTTGTATAGATCTTATTAGAACTATAAAGAGAGATAATTATTACAATCTCAATATGAAAAAGTAGTCAATCAATAAACTGTACAAACACTGAACTAATAACGATGTTTCATTCAATAATATATTTCAATATATTCAATAATAATATTTCCTTCCTACATTTCAAAGGGAACACGAATGAATACCTACTATTTTTCAGAGTCAATTTTCAAATGATCTGAACAACTATGTGCACTTCTACTTCATTTCCATTCTTCATTCGTTACTTAAATTTAATTTAATTTATAATACTTGGAAAAAGCGAAATGGGTTATGATGTATTATATTTTATTAAGCTAAAATTTTCAGAGACAAAAAAGACTGGGTATATTAGTAGAAATTATTGAATATATTGAATGCAATATGCTATGCTTCACATCTTTATATATGAAGCGTCATGGCGAATTTAAAGCCGTTGCGTTTAATGTCATCAACATTCACAGCATATTTCACTTAAAAGATGGTTACTGTGCAAAATTTTTCAACGAATAACTCAATTATTAATCATAAAAATAATAGAGTATCATTTTCTACAGTCACATGAAATATTTCTTCTCATTAACATCTACATTTAAATAACGAAAGGGTCCAGGAAAAACTAACCTATGGCTGAAAATTAATCATTGTTGATAACTAAAACGATGATACACCTAATCGAAAGAAAAATACATATATAATAATAATAATAATAATAATAAATTTTATTGTGACAGAAAACTACAACAAATTGAGAAATTTCAGAAAGAAACACTACATAAAATAATATTCTGTTCACAATTAGAAGGGTCGTATTCAGTTGAAACTGATCTTCCATACGACCCTTTCACAAAACTTAAAATCAGAAAAAAAAATTAACTCATTAAATATTCTTACAACCCGCAACTGAAAAGATACACAAAAAGAAAAAAATAATACAAAAAATGATATTATTACAATCTAACGATGATTGTATGAGAGCAATGTTTCTGGGCCTCGGAATTCTTAAAAAAATAAAAACAAAGTGCGTGTCGGACTCGCGCAAGAAGGGTTATGTACCATTGACTATGCCCCCCTTGAATATTCATTTTATTTTAATTTTATTATATATTATTAAAGTAAAAATACAACTGAGTATTTTGTGACTATTCCAAGTGCCTACCTGTTGGAATTATTGATATCGAGCAGAAAAAGGCAAAAAATCGCGTTTTTGTATGGGGGCCCCCTTTAAATATTTATTTAATTTTGTTTTTACTATTTGATGTTATAGCGGCAACAAAAATACATAATTTGTGAAAATTTCAACTGTCTAGCTATCGCGTTTCTTGAGATACAGCCTGGTGACAGGCAGACGGACAGACAGCGAAGTCTTAGTAATAGGGTTCCGTTTTTACCCTTTGGGTTCGGAACACCAGAAGTTCTATAGAAGCCAGAAGAAGAGGACAATCCATGTAACCATGTAAGAGATTGAACAAACATTTTAAAGATAAAAATTTTCTGTTAACTTAAAGCTATTTTACCCCAGACCTGTTCAACAAATCAATATGGTCAAATTCTCTGTTAGGATAAATTTCATATACTAGATATTTGAGACATTTCTGATATATTTACTTTAAATGGTTAGTTATGGTATTGTAAATGAGATGCCAAATCACAAAACAGGAATCCCATTTGCTCTTCGCCAAAGTGTTAAATATTCGTAAAGCTGTAACCTTATTATACTAAGAGTGTTCAGGGGGGCCTCGGTAGACCAGCGGTAAGGTGAACCGCCTTATACCGTTTGTAAACCGAGGATTGTGGGTTCGAGTCCCACCTCGTTCTTGGGTGTTGTATATGTCCGGAATTTAGTGGTTATTTATGATGAAAAATGTTGGGTAATGTACATAGTTTACAAGCCCATTGGCCGTTCGGAACCGGCGTTAAATTGTAGGTCCCTCGAGTTAAAAAAAAAAAGAGTGTTCAGTATTGCGACAATAATAGTCCAGTCAATGACGGTAAAAAAAGTATAAACTGTGTATTTATCCCATACAGCACCGATTTGTATGAAAATTTGGATTAAGGTTATACTTACCATCTCATTCAAAGTCTACCCTGTGGCGGAGGTTGCTTTTTCTCTGGGGGTGGATGCCACCCCTTATTGGGGATGAAAAACTTTCCATTAAAAATAAGTACGGAAATCAATGAACTGACTAATTCTAAGCAACTTTTGTTCCTTAAAGTTTTTTCTGAAAGTCAATAATTTTCGACTTATTCGCGACTAAAATTGTCGGTTTTCAGGCAAAAAAACACGTTTTCAGATTATTTTTCGCGAATAACTGGAAAAATATGTATTCTGTCGAAAAACCTGTAGAGAGCAAAATTATAGCTTATAAGAAAATAAAGAAAATTGTGTATTCATGATGTATTCTGACCCAATACAAACGAAATTATTGTTTGTCGAAAGTTGATTGGTATTCACCACTATGTGTACTCATCAATATACTAATACATATTCTAATTTCTACAAAAATGTGCTTTTGGTTTTTCCCCATAACTCGCTTAGTTTTCAAGCAATCAAGTCCTTCAAAAAAATATTTTGTAGGTTTTTTTAAGAGCTATAAGCTCATCTAAATTCTTTTCAGATCTTATTTTTAAAAAGGTTCATGCTAAAAGGGCTAAAAAAGGTACTTTGCGCGAACACGCGCAAGCTTTAAATGACCATATCTTACTTAATTTTCATCCTATAAAAAAAAATTAAACACCAACATTTTCAAATAAGAAAAACATACAATTTCGTACTTCACAAAATTTTGCATATCATTAATAGTTTTTGAGTTATTTTGAAGAAAAGGCGATTTTTCGCTAAATTACGAAAATGATATTCTCTCTTCAAACTCAATTTTTTTCAATAAGAAGTACTTTAAACTGGTCAAATACTCAGAACGTATTATAAAAATATAAATAAAGTGAATTGTAAAGTGGAAACGATTTTTTTCAAATAGGGTGGAAGAGAGGGTTAGATAATCACTATTTTTTTCTAACGAAAAAATAGGAATCGACATTATTCTCTTCATAGCACGCTTAGTTTTGATGCTAGGAACTTTTATAATAAATGAAAATAAAGGTTTTTTAAAGGACTAAAAAAATTTTTATGAGTTTTCGAAAAATGCGTTTGTTTTTGGTTATTGTACTTGAAACTACCAGTCAACTTTCAACAAGCAATAATTCCGTTTGTATTGGATCTGCATACATCACAAACACACAATTTTCTGTGTTTTTTATAAGCTATACATTTGCTTTCCACATTTTTTTCGATAGAATGTATATTTTTCCAGTTATTCGCGAAAAAGTATCTGAAAACGTGTTTTTTTTGCCTCAAAACCAACAATTTCACCCACGAATATGTGGAAAAGTATTGACTTCAGAAAAAACTTCATAGAACAAAAGTTTCTTAAAATTAGTCAATTTATCGATTTATGTACCTACTTATTTTCAATGAAAAAATTTTTCATCCCCAAGAAGGGGTGGCATCCACCCCCAGGGAAAAAGCAACAACTGCCACAGAGTAGACTTTGAGATAGATGGTAAGTAGAACCTAAATCTAATTTTTTATGAAAATCGGTGCTGTATGTGACAAATACACGGGAAAATGGTCATTGACTGGACTATAATACCCATATATCTGAATGCCTGAATACAGCAGAAAGCGTATTATTTATCCATATAAATAAAAATAAATTGCCGAATATGTGAGCGAATCACTTCAGAACGGCTGCACCTATTTTGCTAATTATTTTGTTGTTGTGTTTATAATTGTCAGGACAAGAAAGAAAATGTTTGAAAAATTGTACGGAAAAGTTAAAAATTTGTTCAAAAAAAGCTCCATATAAATAAATGAGTGAGTGGGTGGAACAGAAGACATATATTTACAGAATTGACATTCAATTGTTAAGTTTCTTATACATTGTTTTATATGTTATATCTGAAAAAATTAATCTATTGCTTTGGTATTTTTGTAGAAAAGTAGAACTTAGTGTATTATTGTTGTATTAACTATCACTCTGTTGACTTCAGTCTTGGTTTATTTGATTTTTAAGAAAATTCCTCCAGTTACGCGTCAAAATATCGGTAAGCGTACGCGTAACTCTAGCCGAGTTCTCAATCCCCTTGTCAATGAGACTGAAGTAGAAAGTGGGCAGCGTATGGAAGTAGATTGTGAATTTCTCAAACGCGAATATAATTGAGAAACGGAGTTTCAATCCAACTTTTGAGCCGCAACAACACATGACCGGGCAAAAGTGCAACGCTGATCAAATGAAATACCAAGATCCCGAATTTCAGGTACCCTGGACCAAATATTTTCATTCATTGTATTATCAAACTGGATAGCATTTTTTTTGGATAATTCCATATCTTATTACGTCAAATTCCTTTAAGAAATCCGTCTATATTACATCCAGCTAGGTGTCACAATCAAGACATCTTAATGCAAATTGTGAGAAAGTACCTAACGAGATTGGACATACGGGACCTTCGGGAAATTAACACCTACTAGTTGCTCATCTTTCAGTTGGTTGATGAATATTTCTTATATTTCAGAAAACTACCTATCTTTTGGTTTTCAAGAACATGAAGTTTTCCAGCTGTGAAAGTTGTTTAACAATTATATACTTCACAATCTACACTTCATTTCAATATGAATGAAACACAGTTTTTGTCTCATCTCATGGACAATTTATTCAGATATACACCACTTTAAGTTTTGAATAGACACTTGAGGAAGTTTTCATCCCTATATTTTTCACACATAATAATTTGTGTTTATAATTCTCAAGAAAAAATGAGGTAACAATTCAGAGTAATAAACTTTCTCTTTTATTTTACAGTCTTAATATGTTTTCCATTATTATTATCGATTCGGAATGCTACATTGAAATATTGTTTCACGAAAGAAGTGATTTAGGCATTGTGTAGGGAGCTGCAATATATATATACAGCGGTGTTTTCGATTTTTCTTGTGTGACTCGAAAAACTTGAGAAATAGCTTTTTCGAACATCAACTTTTCGTGTATTATATTTTATCTACAATCGTGCGTAAATTATGTTTTTACACACCCATATTAGTTCGGTAACTATTACCTTAACGCACTAGTGCTGTAAAAATCAGTTCAACGCATTAGTGCGTTAAAATCATTTTAACGCACTAGTGCGGTAAAAAATTATTAAACAAATTTTTGTTGAATTTTTATTGAAATGATAATTATTGGCAATTTTAAATTAACACACAAACATAACTTAAAAACTTAACAACTTTGAATAATAGCACCAAAGCGACTTCTTTTCCTCGAACTTATCTTCAAAAAAGGCAATTAATACATCTTCATCAATTTTATCCACTTTTTTATGGGAGCACCATTCGATTAACATATTATAGGCCTTTTCGTAGCGAATTCCGGATTTCTGTGGTAGCAAGTTCGCCGTAGCAGCTTCAACTAGCCGTGAAATCTCCATATTTTCGACTGACATTTTGACTGACAACTTCAAAGTGGCGTTGCTTTTTTTTGTCGCTATGACATCCTAATTTTCATAACAATAAAAAAAGTTAAAACATTGCTGGTGACCAAGTTGGGAAAACGAACGGTTGTAGATAAAATAGTATACATAACTCGCGTGGTAGTTACGACACTTATTATGTAATATACTATTATTTTATATATGGTTCATAATTATTGTCCATAGCAATTTGCTTTGTAATACTTTTCTCTTTGTTAAAACCAACGTCAGAAAGGGGCATATTAACCAGTCTATGAACCAAGTGATTGAAAGCTGCCATGTAAAGCTGTGTGTAATGTTTTGTAATAAATCGATCTATTCTTTCGTGAAACAATATCAATGTAGCGTTCCAATCCGGTAATAATATTCGAATATTGTACTCAAGTATACTGACTTAGTAAAACTGTCCAACAATGCAGTTCTTGGAGATGGTTAGGATTGAATTCCCAAAAGATTAAACATAAGCTCCTAGATAATTGAGATTGTGTATGAACGTATGTATCTACCAAAGATTGCCATTGTTCACTCAGCATCTGACTAAGAAGTAATACTTCGAAACGAGTGTTATGCATAAGTAACAAATTTATAAGAAAATTGTTGTCAGTAGTGTTTTATTATGACTATTTCCCTCGTTACGTCTCAATTTAGAATTACAGCGCCTGACAGCAGTTTTTTCGAGTTTACCCGAGGCAAAACTTGACAGATGTTGTCACCAAAAATTACAATACCTTTCATAACAAGTAATTATAATTTATTTTTAACTCAACTGACCTACAGTTTTATGCTGGCTTCGAACGGCCAATGGGCTTGAAACTGAGTCATTACCCAACAGTTTAATCATACTTAATCTGTTACTCATGAAATAGTGTTGTCAAATACCATTAGTGCATCTAATTTTTCCTATGAAAAATTAGATGCCCTGATGATATTACTTACGTATATTAATTTCCACATTGTATCGTCCTCATCAATCAATAGTGTGTTAGTGGTTCATTCTGTCGAATTTTTCAATAATTTTTGAAAAATAGATGAAAATTCTTCCTAGTTTTAATACAATTGGTTTTAGTTTCGTGAATATTGGTTGATTTTTCTATTTCAAGCATTTTCATGCGATTTTCTTGAAGTGACTAAACTTAACTATTTCTTTAATATTGAATCAACTGCATACTTATTTTCTTTAATTTAATTTGTTTCAGTGATAAAATATGGACTGGTTATTTGATTATATTGAATTGGCTACGAAAGTAACTGAAAAAATAATGGAATGTGTCAACCTTTCATGAATGACCAGACGTATATCTTGGTAAACTATGATCCATCAAACACTTCAGAAGATAATATTTTCCTCCGGTTCCATTAGCGGCATACATAATACAGATGCTACTCAAAAACTTAATTTATTTGCTCAGAAACACTCACGCCAGTACATTATTTCATTAATTTTATTATTGGTAAACCGTAATTTGTTTGTTCATTCAAGCAATTATTGTTTAAATATCAATTAAATAAGAATTTTGTTGAGTTGATTCAAAATTCTGACATTTCTTCACATAATACACCTAAAGAAATTCATAAATTTTTTGATTATAAGGAAATACTAGTTTTCTATTTATTAAGGTTGAAGAAATCAAATTTCTTGTCATCTTCCTCTTTCTCTCCCATCTCAATAAAATCCAATAAATATTGATGCAATGATTTTCCTTACGACTTCGTTAAGGTCATTTTATTGAGTGAAAACTTAAAACACAGAGTTTTCCCAAATTTAACCTGTGAATTATTTTCTATAATGCATATCAATAGATCTATAATTTTCCTAAAAAGTTTTTTGAAATTATAGATGATTTCGATTTTTGTTTATTTGCAATAACAGTGTCCTCAGTAAATTCGTGACTTTTTTAAATATTTTTATGAAATTCATAAACATAGTGATGGAGTTCTGATGCCCACGCGATTCGCTTTATATATTATAACAAGGTATAGATACCTTGTACCTTGTGCTGACTTTTTGTATCCTGATTGAAAGCTACATTGGCAAAATATATAGACGTATAGCATAGACTTCACACAATAACATTATAATTTATATATATATATATATATATATATATATATATATATATATATATATATATATATATATATATATATATATCAATTTGCATGTATTTGCCTGTATGTATGTGTTATTTACTTGTATTTTTCAGCAATTACATGCTATTTGAATTAGAAAAACGACTTTATTGAATAGTTGTCAAAATCAGACATCGAAATATTTTTAAAAAATCGTGATCTAGGAGAATTTAATAATCATTCCAGCACCTCACTCATGACTTCCGAGAAACACGACAGCTCACTCCAGAAATTAAATTGTTCCGCATCTTCCAGATAGCTTTCAATTCAGTTACTTTGTTTAATGTCTTCTTCTGCATAACACTATTATCTAGGAGGGAGGAAAATAAAATTGTTTTTCGAGACTGAAATCGACAATATAGCGACAGAGTCTGGATATTGGGTTATTCTATGTGGGATGGTCTCATTCGAAGTAAAAGTTTTTACAAAATATGGAAGATTAAGAACCGCTGGATTAAAAGACTAGCTGGTTCTCCATTACTAGTATTTATTTAAGGAATTAATATAATTTATCGATGAGATATAAAATAGCAGTACTCTGGGATGATACCCTATAATTTTTCGGGACTTTTTATTCTCCCAAATATTGTCAGAAAAATTAATATCAGCATATTTTTCCAATGTGAAAAGTGGCCTTTACGGACAACACACACCTATATCTACATCTACATGTACAGGCTGTCCCATTTTCGATGTCCTTACAGGGTAACTCGCTTATTTTTAAAGATAGAGATTTGCGGTTTCCGCGAACGTTGGCTACTTTTTTGTGAAACTCACGATACCGTAGCTTGCTTCGTTTTCGAGATACAGGGCGAAGTTGAAAATATTGCATTTTGGCCCCCGCCTTGTATCACAGCTATCTTTCAACTTATAGGAAAAGTAAAAACTGTGTTTTATATACTTTTTTACGTAGAATCCAGTGGCGTAGTGAGATTTTTGAAATGAGCTATCATTGTTCAGATATAACACAAAGTTATATTTTTTTAAATGGGACACTCTGTATATTTTTCCATATTCAAAACATAAATGCTTTGAGCTTTTTAAAAATATATAATACTTATATAATATTTCAAGTATTAGCCCTGTATTTAGATAAATTTCATTTTTGTTATAGCACGTCAAGACAAATATCACTTTAGTAGAACGTTTAGCGCAATAAACAAATATCACTCTCATTCGTATATGGTAGCATGGAAAGTACCTATTCATTAAAAAAATATTATTCAGTATGGGTCACTAAATAATTTGACAAAACAATAAATTTAAACTCTTATGAAACACTCTTTATCGACCATAAACGCTGTGGACCACATTAGTAGGTAGCTATGGAAAAAGAGCAAGTGCAGAATGTATATAGGTCCTGTCACCTACCTGTCAAAGTTATCAAATTTTTCTCACAATGGCGAACGATAATACAAGATATCAAAATTACGAAAAATTATATATGGTTGGGATATATTACCAAGTAGGTTTCAATCCAAATCAAGCGATGGACCTCTATGTTGAAAGGTATTTACTATTACCCATTTACTGGGTGTCAGTAAGATAATAAGATAGGAAATTTAGGTTTCCTGAAAGGAGACAACCGAGTAGGAGAATATTTGGCAGACTAAAAAGAAATTTGGAAAATTTTGGATCTTTTGAAAAGCCTAGACCAAAAAGTTATAGGAAAGAAAATGCTGAAGATGTTGAAATTAGTGTCCTCGCAAAGGTAGAGGAGAACAAAAATACTTCTTGCAGAGAAATTGAAGATTCGATTGGCATTCCAAAGACAAGAGTTTCGAAGATATTGAAAATGCATAAATATACCCCCTACATACCTCAAACTATACATCATCTGCACCCAGGTGATGCTGAGAAGCGCATTGAGTTTTGTAGTTGGTATATACAAAAGACGGGAGAATGAAAGCTATATAAGTAGCGCTGGCATTTTTAATCGAAATAATCATCGTTATTGGTCAAATGAAAATGAGCACGTTACGGTGGTTCGTCAACAGCAAGGCAGATTCGCGGCTTCAATGTATCTTGTTTCGTTTTTGGAGGAAGATTGGCATACCGCATTTTGGAAATTTTGGATGATTGTCTTTGTGAACTACTTGACGAAATTCCGTTGGCTCAATACGGACACAGTTATTTCCAACAAGATAGCGCACCTTGTCATAACGCAGGTCCCGTTAGGGCTTTTCTTAATGAAAGATTCCAAAACCAGTGGATTGGTAATAATGGTCCCATTAACTGGCCACCAAGGTCCCCTGACTTATCGATATTAGATTTTTTCATATGGGGCTTTATGAAAAATAAAATAAACCACACGCGGCAAGAAAATCGAGATGCTCTCATGAATGCCACGAGAGAAGCTTTCGAATTCTTACGCATAAGACCTTTGTTGTTACTGCGGTCGATTGACGCTATCCTCAGAAGATGTCGGTTGTGTCTTCAACAGAATGGACAGCAATTTGAACAATATTCATAAAATATTTTCAACCGAAAAATAATAGAGCTTTGTTTTGTAGCAGTGTTTCATATAAGTTTTAATTTCTGTTATAATAATTTTTAAATTAATCTTTGTTTAGTAACTTATATTAAATAATATTTTTTTAATGAATACTTTCCATGCTACCATATATAAATGAGAGTGATATTTGTTTATTGCGCTAAAAGTTCTACTAAAGTGATATTTGTCTTGACTTGCTATAACAAAAATGAAATTTATCTAAATACAGGGCTAATACTTGAAATATTATAAAAGTATTATATATTTTTAAAGAGCTCAAAGCATTTATGTTTTGAATATGGAAAAATATATAGAGTGTCCCATTTAAAAAAATATAACTTTGGGTTATATCTGAACAATGACAGCTCATTTCAAAAATCTCACTACGCCACTGGATTCTATGTAAAAAAGTGTATAAAACACAGTTTTTACTTTTCCTATAAGTTGAAAGATAGCTGTGATACAAGGCGGGGGCCAAAATGCAATATTTTCAACTTCGCCCTGTATCTCAAAAACGAAGCAAGCTATGAAAATTTTGTTTACGGTATCGTGAGATTCACAAAAAAGTAGCCAACGTTCGCGAAAACCGCAAATCTCTATCTTTAAAAATAACCGAGTTACCCCGTAAGGACATCGAAAATGGGACAGCCTGTACAGATGGTTTGATGAGAACATTTCTGTCTTAATTTTGATATATAGAATTTTATTTTCAAGTTAAAAAGCTTAGATTTTTTTAAAAGACGAGAAGACCCTAAGAGTTTTCTTAAAAAGTGAAAAAACAGACAACTATTTTTCATAAAATTTTCGGGGAAAACATCATGTAGTTTATAGTAACCTTTTCAGAAATTATTATAAATCATGTATCGCAAAAACTTCCGAAAATCTAAAGAGGAGAGATTAAGAGAATTGAATATGCAAAAACACAAATTACAACACTAATCAAACATATGAATAATGAGAAACATAATTTCAACTTTAGTCACACCAAAAATTTCAGAAATATAAGAAGATTTAAAATGGCGAGAAATTTCAGAAATATTGCATATTCGAAAAAAATAAACTAAGCTCATAAATGATACAACTGATATGAAACATTTTAGTACGATATATACAGATTAAATTCATCTAACAAACAACAAGAATTAAGATACAACAGTTAATCCAACAAACTCTAGCTCATACTTCTTCCGCAACATTCACACGACTAACCACCCCTTTCACTAATTAGACTACATTCAAATTCAAATACAAATTAAAAATTCAACGCTATCCATCTTCGGAACATCCAACTAACCAGCATTCACATCCACGACATTAATTTTTCTAGAATTGGTGTAACTTTGAACATAGTCGAATGTTCGTGCAATATTTTCTCAAAGAAAAATCCTTAAATCAAGTAATTAAGAACTTTTTAGTACATTACATGGGCAAAAGTTTCTGTGGGTTTCCTTACTATCAAATATAAACAGACCAGAATGCTGATATTAGTCTGAGTAACACGTAATTAATTACTATTGGCTGCCACAACAGAAAGAAATTTAATGAAACATAGGTGGTCATTCTTTTATTGACTTTTTGGTTTTTCAAAAATTCCTACTTGATTCCAATAATTTATAATCTAGTCTGTACATTATGTGAAGAAGGTTTTCTGTAGTTTCCCTTACCATCTAATATAAGCAGACCTGACCGCTGATATTGGACTGAATGGCATGTAATTGGTGAATAAAAACGACAACAGCCGCAAAAAAAAATTATGGAATATAGTGTCTTTTGACTTCAATTTTTTCAAAATTTATGAATGAATCTCGGGGCGAAATGTTAAGTATTTCATAAGGTCAGTTTTCTAATTTAAGTGGCATTTATTGCCAACCTAATAACAAATATATATATATATATATATATATATATATATATATATATATATATATATATATATATTTATATATATATATATATAATATATATAAATATATATATATATATATATATATTTGGAAAACAGAATTCTTCGTGTTAACGACACACGTTCGTGGCAATAAAATGAAGTGAACTAGGACATTTATTTGAAACTAATCAAACAAACCTCCTAGCGGAGCTGGTTATAAGAGTTCACGAAGCATCGAAATATCAACATCTACCCCAGACGGTAATTGTTCGAACCGCTAGGAGGTTTGTTTGATTAGTTTCAAATAAATGTCCTAGTTCACTTCATTTTATTGCCACGAACGTGTGTCGTTAACACGAAGAATTCTGTTTTCCATTCATTGCTACCTGTAAAAGGTATAAAATTGGAGCGCTTGTTACTTGCGGCGTGTGAATGTTGAATTACATCAAAATGGATGTATCAACTTTACTCTTGCTTAGCGATTATAGTAACCACCTTCGGGTGTCAGGACGTAAGAGTTTCGTTGCCGAAATGTTTTCTTCTATTCTGAAAGATGTGGTTCAATTGTTTCCGACTGGTGGCGTTGTGTCATATTTATATGTCATGGAGTTACTAGAAGAAATATGTATGACCGTTTGAAATGTTGGTTTGGTTATCACTCTCGGTGGATGGATGATACTGATGAGCCCCGATAAGGGCGAAACAGTCTGTCTATCAATTTCCGTCGATTGTGATAAACAAATTAACATTTCGAACAATTACCGTCTGGGGTAGATGTTGATATTTCGATGCTTCGTGAACTCTCATAACCAGCTCCGCTAGGAGGTTTGTTTGATTAGTTTCAAATAAATGTCCTAGTTCACTTCATTTTATATATATATTTATATATATATATATATATATATATATATATATATATTTATATATATATATATATATATATATATATATATATATATATATATATATATATATATATATAGATGATTATCAAGTTAGCAAGCATTCAATGTTGTTTAAGGAAAATAGGGTTTATATATATATATATATATATATATATATATATATATATATATATATATATATATATATATATATATATATATATATATATAAATATATATATATATATATATATATATATATATATAAGATTATCAAGTTAGCAAGCATTCAATGTTGTTTAAGGAAAATAGGGTTTTAGTCCTAATATTCTCCTAATTATGTCACATTCACAGTACTATTCGAGAAAATAAAAACGCACATTTTTTCTTCCATATGCTCATATAAAATAAATTCACCCATATCCACCAAACTAATAATCAATTAAATTAAGTACTGTGACATGAAAATACATAAGTTTCTATAGACGGAAGTGATAATGATGTGCGTGAAGGAATTTTTCCATGGGTTACGTGTCAACTTCAAATAATTTCAGTAAGTAAAGGAACACTTGAGATAACATCAATCATTTCGAAGTCGTATTGATTTTTATCATTATTTTTCTGTAAATTCAAGTGTTACAAAGTATAATTGTTCAGAAAACATCTATTATTTTATGATTACTTTTAATCCAAGTAGCATTTATTGTTGAATTATCAAATAATCCAGTTTCGTTATCATTTCAATCTGATGGTATCATACGTTGGAAGGTTAAAATTATTATCTTTAAGTTGACATTATGATTGGTCTCAATTTATTGGTGATCTAATTGCGTTTTATGTCAATAAATAATTATAAATATATATATATATATATATATATATATATATATATATGTGTGTATATATATATTTATATTATATATATATATATATATATATATATATATATATATATATATATATATATATATATATACAAGGGCAGATCAGGTAATTGTTCTGGGAGGGGCCATGAGTCTGAAGATGTATTTGTAGCGTCAAAAATTGCACCCCATTTTTTTTTATGTCAAATAAAATAATTCAATAACAGTAGTTATTGTGTTCTCATCCATCGTAAATACTAAGAAAAGACTTATTGGGACTTTTGGATACTTTATTCTATTGACTCTTCTCAACAATGCCGACGTTTCGAAACAGTTTGTTTCTTTTTCTAGGCTAAAAATTAAAACAGTAATTAACCTACAAAACAAATACTCTCAACAACAACAAATAAACATTTTGAAACATCTATGTAATAATTACCTAGTTGTGGCAGTCAATATCGTACGTAAATATAACAATTCTATTCATATATAAATTCGAGAGATCTCTAATTAATTAAGGGATTGATATGTATTGATTAATGATCTCTCGAATTTATATATGAATAGAATTGTTATATTTACGTACGATATTGACTGCCACAACTAGGTAATTATTACATAGATGTTTTAAAATGTTTATTTGTTGTTGTTGAGAGTATTTGTTTTGTAGGTTAATTACTGTTTTAATTTTTAGCCTAGAAAAAGAAACAAACTGTTTCGAAACGTCGGCATTATTGAAAAGAGTCAATAGAATAAAGTATCCAAAAGTCCCAATAAGTCTTTTCTTATAATTCAATAACTTTATTTGAAAACATTACATATTAGGGGAAGGTCATGCAAGATGGGGTAGCTAAGGATCAAACCTCGAGAAATCATAGGGGTGCATATTTTTTTAATGGCATTTATTTTTAAACAGTTCTTTGGTTATTAGTCTCACAAAATAAAATGAAATTAGGAACTTTCTTTAATGGTATTAGAAATAAAATAAAAATTTCTTAAATATGAGATATCACCCCGTCTTGCCTGGTAGGTCGGGTAAGATGGGGTGGTCTTATAGGGTAAGATGGGGTATAGTTTTTCTTTCTATCATTAGGGAATACAGAAGTCGCAAATATGTGTCGCTTCAGCATCTTCATCGCCGACACCTGTGCAGCCACAATGAGCCCATTTATGACAAGAAGAGCAAGCAATCCAACCTTCATTAGACTCCAAATATAGTCCTTGTGCAATACAGACATGGAGTGTTTTGGTTGTCATCGTCACTTTTTTCAGACGATGATTGTCTAGCACGTTTTTCGATTTTAATTTTTGTGAGGATTTAGCCTTGAGTTCTTTTTCATCTTTTTTTATCTGTCTTAGTGCCTTATTTTGTTTTTTCAAATTTTCAGTGTCAATTTTCCTTTTAATAGTTTCTTCTAACTCTCGTTTATAGGGCGAAGAGGTGATGATAGCAGTTTTACCTCGCCTTTTCGATATCCTCACCGTTTTTTTGGTTACTGGAAAAAGAAATAATTGCTTTAGACTAACCACAGTAAAGCTGCTTTGATCTTGGACTCAATTCTCAGAATTGAATGGACTAGACTTATTATTTTGCACAGCGAGTTGATAAGCCATTTTTTTCAAATCTCTAGTTGTAAGGCCAAAAAACCTTCTCTCCATATCTAGTAAATACCTCACCAGCTCATCCTCTTCCTTTTGAGAAAAAACAGGGAGTTTAGGACCCAAAGGTACAATTATATTATGTATTTCATTATTGTTTTCATGAACCTTCTTTACTTTTCGCTCCAAGGTAGTTTGTGGGAAGGAAAAGGTCTTTGCAGCGAACATATACCCCATTTGTCCCTTGAGAATAGCTTCAATAGCCCTTTTCATTGAATCCTCCGACCATTTTCCTGGTTCTGATTTTCGTTTGTATCTAAAAACCCTCCTTAAACAATAGAAAAGAAGATAAAAGTGATCAATATTATGACGGGCAAGATGGGGTACTCAATACCCCATTTTGCCCGTTTATCTGTTTCGAAAATCAAAATCAATTATAAAAATAACTATGAATATTTCTTCAATGTACAAGTTATTACCTGTTACTTCAATAGACTGTTAATAAGATTAACTCAAATGTCACTTGCAACTCACAAAACCTAATGTTCACACACTGCCGAAAGTATTTCAAGAAATTTTAGTGCTTACGGTCTGAATCGCGTTTTTGACGATAGCATAAACACACGACTAGCGGCGAAGTTGTGACTTACACGAAAGATACCTGTCATGCCGGCTTATGAATAGGCGTGAATACGAAAGTGATAGGTTAATTTGAAATACGTCAGAGGCCTGGTAGCCCGTCATGCCCACTACCCCGTCTTACCCGTCCTTCCCCTAGATAAAATTCTCAATATAATTAATGAGATTTCTATTAATATTGGCGTAATTACAAATTGAGGTTAAATTGGGAATGCAAGTGGAGTCGAAATTAAGATTAAAATTTTTTTTTCAAATTTGAAATCCATTTAAAATCGCATACTAGATTAAGTATTTGAAGCATGAAAAATAATCATTTAATACAAATTTCAAGAATAACAACTATTCCACGTCAGAAGTACATCAATCGATTGCAATCGATGTCTTTTGATTTGGCACACTTAAATCAATTTTTTTTGCCATAGGCCTATAGGACACAACGTTAATCCAGCACTGTATTAAGGTTAAAACACAAATGTATAAAATACTAAATGTGCCCTCATGGAATTCAATTAGTGTATTAACCTCAACATATATGTAGATACCTACCTAGGTATATGTCGCGTCGCGTACCTACTTTAAATATGATGGTTAAAGTTTCTTCATATTTATACATACATATTTATATCAATAAATATATATATATATATATATATATATATATATATATATATATATATATATATATATATATATATATATATGAAGACCATCATAATATACTGAAACTACAAATGTATATACGTAGATGAAGAATATCTCAATAATATTGTACCTTAAGATGATATTGTTCTTATTTCCTAGAACTCTAACTTGAACTAGAAAATTTATTTAATTAAAACTTGAATGAACTGGTATGATAGTAAGTAACGGAACATCGGAAGAAGTGATGAACTACTTTACCTGGGATCTGTAATACATGAATCTGTACACTGCTTCTAAAAAAATTAAGAATCAATAGATACAGATGCGAAATTTTGACCATAAAAAAAGTACCTAATCAGAAACTAGACATTTGAAAAATGAATACTTAAGTTGTTTCAAAAGGTTGTCGATGAGATATATATATATATATATATATATATATATATATATATAACTGAGATTGAATTCTCGCACATCACTTGGTGAAACATCATAAAGAATAAAGTATAAACTTTAAAATAAAAAACACCTGGCTTATGTTTCACAATATAAAAAAATATTTAGATACTGTATTTAGCAGTAACGAAAAGTCTTGATAATGAGTTCATAACTCGAAACATGTCGACTTTTCGTTATTGCTAAATACAGTATCTAAATATTTTTTTATGTTGTGAAACATGAGCCAAGTGTTTTTTATTTTAAAGTTTATACTTTATTATATATATATATATATATATATATATATATATATATATATATATATATATATATATATAGATATACATATACCTATATATATATATATATATATATATATATATATATATATATATATATATATATATATATATATATATATATATATACCGTAGAACGGGGCTAAATTGGAAATGCGGGGATATTTTAGAATTCATAAACCTGTAACTTCATCTGGCAATCCTGTTTAGGTACAACACAATTCCACGTGAGTTACACTGTAATAATATTGTACATAACCTTACTTATTCAGACTTTAGATGATTTCAGTATGCGTAAGCGTGGTAATGGTCTGTTAGACATTGAAAGTGAGGCGGAAAATCAACCAATATTTGAGCCTGTCAAACTTTCAGTGCTAGTGCGTCGTGGGTGAGAGTTATAGCAGTTAAGTTTTATATAAAAAATGGTGTTGATGTTAGTATCATTGTGCAAAAAAGTTATAAACATTATGCTACACCAAAATTTTTTATGGTCCTTTTTGAAGATCGGGGCTATTCTGGACGGCGTTTTTATAATCATTCCAAAATATCCCCGGTCTTCTAAAATCACCCCATTCTTTGAATTATCAATGCTATATACCTTTTATTATTCTTGATTTAAAAATGTATGTTTTCCAATTTAACCCCATATACGAGGTAACTATAATTAATGCGTTATTCTTACCGATTATAAAATATCCCCGACCCACGAGGCTATTTTAGACGGGCCTAAAACAATTTTTTTTCAGCACCCTGTAGGAATGGAGACCTATTTATCATAGAATAATATTTGATCGTATATAAACCTATCCAAAAAGCATATCAAAATAGATTATTTTTAATTACTCTTTCTGCAATATTAAAAATAATGAAAAAAAAGTCTACAATAGCCCCGTTCTACGGTATATATATATATATATATATATATATATATATATATATATATATATATATATATATATATATATATATATATATATATATATATATAAATATATATATATATATATATATATATATATATATATATATATATATATATATATATATATATATATGTAGGTATATATACCCGACAAAAATGCTTGAATTTGCCGATGTCTTCGATTGATGAATCTTTTAACAACTTAACTTTTAAACAAATTTTCTATCCGGTAACGCATATTCATTATTTTTTGTCTTTAATGCATCACACAAAATTTTAAACGTTGTACATGAATGAGATCTTTAAATTATCATCATTCGTGGTCAATACATCTACGCTTTATTTAATTTCTTAACGGCCAAGTGGAGACACATACCTACATACATGAAGGAGAGTTGCACTATGCTACGGTAGACGTAGTAGATCGCCAAAAATCTCGAACGTTCGCGAACGTTTGACACGGTTCAGTGCATCTGTGTGGATTCCCCTTTAGGAAAGTGTCCATTGATTATTTTAACTGATTTCTCATATGCCATTATTTTTATGTTGAGGATTTTCAAGCATTGAACATCTCTATAACCACTCCAAATTCAGTTATAAGCCTGAAAATTTGTACTTGAATTTGTTTGATGTAAGGAGGTGCAGTTTGGAAGTGTCAAATATTTCTTTCAACGCCACAGTATTTATGAAGAAATTTCATGAGCTTCTGCACGTTGGAAAAACTTTGTGCTCTTCAGGTCCTCCAAATTGCTTAAAGGGTTCATAAATTTGTGGGGGAAAATACGAGCTTAGTGAATGAGTTCTACTACTCATGCGTTTTAAAATTTAATTTCAGTTTCATTGCCCATGTGAAAGATTCTGGAATATATTATGTGCATGGAAGTAGATAAATAAAGCATTGTTTCATGAAAGGGAAACTTTGTTTGGCATTTGATTAGTATAATTCTTTCTCTTTTCATATGTCCCATCCAGGTATATTTTATATCGCTCAGATAAGTGATTTCTCACATAGTAATTGATTTGATCATTTATAAAATTGATAAATCATTTTTGAATTTCTGACTTGGAATGAGATCAGTGTATAAATGTTGAACAGTGAAAGCTAAAGCATAAATTTTAAGTTAAGTAAACAATTATAAATTGAAATGGAAACTGCAGTTATCTGGAAGAATAATTTGAGATTAGTGAATAAATGACAAGTTTAAATGAAAATTATCGAAAATGAAGCTGATAAAATAAAATTGAATGTATAAGATAGAAATGTAAATTGCACGCATCTGAAAAAATAAATTGAGATTAGTAAATGAATGACAAGTTTAAATAATAATGATTGAAAATTGAGCTGAGAAAATGAAATTCAAATTAGTAATGTAGTGAAATATAAATTACACGTATTTTAAAAAAAATAACATTAGGTTATTAAACGAATGACAAGTTCGTGAACAAAGAAATAAATAATAATAAAATTTACTTTTCAGCTCTTATTGCATAACTTGTCATTTATTTTTTCGTGTAAGTATATATCTATTCTATTTTTTATGTACTTACTTACTTATTTAAATCATCATATTATTCAGATACAACTTAACCTCTATATATATTTATAGTCAACGAAAGTCCAAAATCTAAAAATGAAAATACACTGTTCAACACTTTCGAACAAACATGCTTGCCCCCCCCCCCTCAGAGCATGATGAACACGAAAACGAATGTTATGCGATTGAAACCATAAATATGTCATCTTAAACCCATAAACTGGTGGGAGAGAAAAGCTTCAATTACTTTCTAAGCTGAAATTCTTAAATAAATGAGTTTGTATTAGAGTTCGCTAGATATTATAAAATGCTAAATCGTGGAACATTATAGTTAAATGACTACGAATTAAAACTAACTAATATTTTTATTTCTTACAAAAGCCATTCACAATAACAATAAAACAATTTCTATTCCCTCGCAAACTTCCAGTAGTTTTCTTCAAAATATTTTAAGATTCAAAAATGAATTATTTTTTCGCACTTTTTATGAAATGCTTTATTTGTTAGGTTTCCTTCTCAATCGATTGCAATCGATGTCTTGCGAATTGGCTCACAATTTTCAGACTCATAAAATTTTAATCATCTTGAAGTTTTTTTCTACCTTGTTGCTGTGTCAGAATAAGTTAGTAAAAATAATGATAACTTAAGAAGTTGATATCTCAAAAACACCAATTTTTTTATCGCTCAAATTCTCAGGAAAGATCTATAATTATATGTACTTTGAAATAAAAGTTAGAACGCAAACGGAGAGTTTGCAGTTTTTTCGCCAATTTTCAAGAATTTCCACGAATATTTGACGTCTAAGTCTACAGTAAATCTAAGCAAATATCTGAATCCTCGGAAAACTTTACATCGACTATGGGTTTGTGAAACTTCCAAATACGTTTTCACGCGTTCTTGTAACTGAAAATAATAAGGTAAAAAAATAAAAAAGGCAGTCTAAATTATCTCTTGGTAACACTGCATAAACAATAATTGAACCATCTATAAGTTAATCCGTTAAATAGCTGAAGCCAAAACCTTCGATTCTAACCTTATAGAACCCCAATAGCCCAATAGCTCCTTTTGAACAGAAGTTACAGCGATTTGAAATGCCTTAAAATTTAAATATATATATATATATATATATATATATATATATATATATATATATATATATATATATATATATATATATATATATATATATATATATATATATATATATATATATATATAATTATATTTTTCAACACGAAGAAACTATTTTTAAAAATAACGATTTTATTCAGAACGATGTTTACAGGTTGAGAGTTCAAATCAAACTTACATTTTTATTATTCTAATTGTGCTCTCTAGCTAAAAAGGATGAATAAGCATTTCATATATATTATGCGCAGCGTCTACAACTACAATTCAGCATTTTAAAAGGGAGATACAGGCTGTCTCTCATATAACTCTTCCCCTCTTTGGAAAGTTCGTTATTCCTCTTAATGAGGTGACGAATCTTAGTATAAAGTTTATATAAAAAGAAAAAATACAATTACAATGACAATAAACAAAACAAAAAATGGTAACTATGCTAAGAGTTGTGGATGTGGAGCCCACTGGTAAATGTCCTCTAATTTTGGTACTTCTTCTTCTTTAATCATTGATATGTCGGTAGTATGAGTCCAATTCGTTTCCAACGGGATGAGGTCGACTTGGGCGTATTTATGAAGAACCTCTAATGGGTATATCTTCTTGAAACCATTAGATACTTCCATCTTCGATTTGAAATAGGTCCTTTTGAGGGTAGATTGGTATACGGCTACATTGATCCTTAAGTGTAGCTAGTACATGTGTAAGGCATTCTGGTGGTTTGGTCATGTAATCTTGTTTTCCAATGTAGAAGTTTTCTACTTGTTGGACTACCTCGGTACTCCATATAATTTTCTTGTTGAGTGTTAATCCATAGGATTGAAGGTGGGGTACACTGGTATTTTGGAAAGGTAAGTTGTATACTTTGTACAGGTCATATTCAATTTTTGAAAAATAGGAATAGTGATACTGAAAAGAATGTTAAAATCTTTGATAAATACTCTAACGGTGCATGCTGCATAATAATCGCTGAAATGCGTAACAGGCAGCAGTTTTATTTTCAGAACTTCGTTAAACGTTGATAGCGGCAGAATATTCTCGTGTAATAAATGAATAGCACTTCCTATTTAATTTACCTAATAGAATAGATATCTCGTGTGAATAGAGAGTTATTGAATTCATTCTCAAAGCCACATTTTGGGAGTCTCTTAATTGATTCTGAAATTATTTCGGCGAGCGTTATTAGAAAGAGAATACGTACAGTGGTCATCTGAAAATACGAAAACCAATTAGTGTTTTCTTTGTTTAATTTTATTTTTATGATAAATGTGTTGATTCCGAGGATTCTTTTTATTTTTAATTTCATAATTGAACTCTTCTGGTTTAAATTTCCATCGCATCAGACGCGAGTTTGGCTCTTTTAACGAATTTAGCCAAATTAATGGTTTATGGTCTGTATACATAATAAATTTCGTTCCGTACAAATACGGTCGAAAATGCTTAGTAGCCCAAACAATCGATAATAATTCTTTCTCGATCGTCGAGTATTTAATTTCTTGATCAGTTAACGTTCTACTGGCGTATGCTATCGGTAAATCATTAGGAACATTGCCTTGCGATAAAATCGCTCCTAAAGCATAATTTGAGGCGTCAGTCGTTAAATTGAATGTTTTTGAAAAGTCAGGATAGTTTAGAATTGGATGATTAATTAGTAGGTTTTTTGAGGTCAGGAATGCTTTTTTGTCTGTCAGGTCGATTTTCGAGTCTTTCTTCAAGTACTTAGTCATTGGTTTAGTGACTTTAGCAAATTTCGGGATAAATTTACGATAGTAGCTTAGCATACCTAAATAAGATTTAATTTCTTTAAATGATCTAGGTAAGGGAAATCTTTCAATGGCTTCTTTTTTCTTGGGATTGGGTCTGATAATGCCTTTTTCTAATAATTCCGCGATTTGTTTCTGAATTTCCGCACGGTGTTTTTCGGGGTATCTATATATTTTTGCATGAACAGGAAATTCATCTTTAGTTCTGATATGATGCTTGATTTTTGAAGTGAAATTCAAGGATTGTCCCGCTAATTGCAGGGCGTTTTCAGTATTATTGAAAATTTTAATTAATTGATTCTGAATTTTCATAGGTGAATGTGATAAATCTATAGGGTAAGATAATTTTCTAGGAATCACTTTTTGAAAATATATGGGTATTCTACAATTTTCACCTATTAATAAATTATTCTGTAAGTCAATAGTAAAATTATTTTTTCTTAAAAATTCAAAGCCTACAATACCATCATACTGAGTATGGAATTTGTAAATTACGAAAGGAAATTCTTTTTTCAAACCAAAGGAATCCACGGGAAATAAAACTTTTTCATGACTCTTATCGTGTCCGTGAGGTGAAATTAAATCAGTGTCTTCTGGATAAATGAGATGAGGTATGCTGTTATAAGCAACCTTAGGATCTATTAAGCAGACAGTACATCCGCTATCTAAAAGTAATTTGCATTTCGGATATTCAATTGCGATGTAAGGCAAGCAATTTTTTTCGATTTTGTCATTTATAGAATTTATGTCAATTGAATTTCCGAGATCATTATCTGAAAATTTTTTCAATCTTCTTCATTGACATCAAAATTTTCGTCTGGAGGACTGTTGTCCAATTCATGATTTTCATGTATATTTTCTTCGCTATTTTCCGCGTCGAGATTTGTAAGTTCTTCGGATATGAAATTATTCGGTGTTTGTCCCATATTTTCGAAATGATTATATCGTTGATTTTGATATTGATTACGCGGTATTTGCGAACTAACTGTCATTTGACGTTTTTGAGCTGTTGGGTTTACAGAAATAGTCGACATAGGAGTCGGTCTATTATACGCCACATAATTATTATTTGGTCGAAACACGTTTGTTTTAGGTATTTCCTTGTTATTTCTTCCGAAAACCTGACTATTCGTCGGATATTGTCTTTGCGGTAGTACTGTTCTTTGTTGTAAATGAATAGGTTGAGAAGGAAACGTTTTCGTAGGTGCAATCACTGATTGTTTCCATGTTCTCATCAAATCTAGTTGTGATTTTTGAGACATATAATTCTCTATAGTCTGTACCGTTAAGTCAAATGTAATATGCGGTGTAGTCAATAGAGCAGTTTGTAGATCTATTGAGACATTACTTATAAGGACGTTTTTTGCTAAGTCTGAAACTAGTTGTTTATGTAATAATTTCAGAGCTTGGTCTAAAGTAGGTTCTGCGTCAATTCGATAATTAATTCGGATTTTATAATTTTTAACTAACTCAATGAAATCTAGAACGTCTTCATTGGGTTTCTTGCGCAGAAATTGAAGCTGATTTTTAAGTACATCGAGATTGACATGATCACCAAATTTATTCAATAAAAATGTTTTTATACCGATCCAATTATTTGGTACATTAGATGATCGAAACTCGGCATTTGCTTTTTCAATTAATTTGCTTTTAATGACAGCCAAACAATATGTTTTCACTATCTGGTCTTCGTTAGAAAATTGCGTAAGATATTCTTCGCACGAATTCAAGAATGAATTCAACTCGGCTTGTGTTCCTGAGAATTTTGGCAATAGAGATCCAAACTCACGAGCTATCATTAAGCCGTTACCTTCAGCCATTTTAACTTTGGACAATTTAGTTTTTTTTCTTTCTTGAATCTAAATTCAATCTATTCAACGAGTCTGCCAAAGAATCAATGATGAAAGTCAATTTAAAATAATTAAAATTTAAAACAAATTCTTAATTTACTAATGACCTGCTACAACTATTTGTTATAGGGAGTCTGTAGGTTTTGGGCTGAAAACCATGGGAAAAACAGGAAGTTGATTAACTACTGCAACTTACGTTCTGATCGTTATTCCAAAGTGGAGTCCTCGGCGCTACCCTTGACTATGCACTCTGTTGATTTCTTCAATGGTCAGTTGAACTCAGGACCGGTACTGCCTAATTTCGCCGTCACTGTGAGATAACAACTGAGCTTATGTGTTTTAAAATTCGGATTGCTCTTAAGAATTAATATTCACTTAATGCACTTCTTTTCACGAAGGATTAATGAAGCAATCCCATCCTCGTCGCCAATTATATTTTTCAACACGAAGAAACTATTTTTAAAAATAACGATTTTATTCAGAACGATGTTTACAGGTTGAGAGTTCAAATCAAACTTACATTTTTATTATTCTAATTGTGCTCTCTAGCTAAAAAGGATGAATAAGCATTTCATATATATTATGCGCAGCGTCTACAACTACAATTCAGCATTTTAAAAGGGAGATACAGACTGTCTCTCATATATATATATATATATATATATATATATATATATATATATATATATATATATATATATATATATATATATATATATATATATATATATATATATATATATATATATATATATATATATATATATATATATATATATTTATATATTAAATATATATATATATATATATATATATATATATATATATGGCGGCTCGTAAGGTGTTGGTTTAAGGAGGCTACAAGAGGTGTTAAAAAATACACCATAGTCGAAAATTTTTAGGATTTCAAGATCAACCGCCTTATAATTTAAAGAAAATCAAAGTAAAACTAGCACCCTAAAATATTAATTTCTTTGGAAAAAAATTGTTTTCACTTTCGAGTGTCTTCCTTGATCCGCGACACGACATGTTCCTGGTTTTTTTCGTGCCTTTTTAGAGAACGTGATAAAATTTTTAAATCGTCAAATCCTAAGCGGCCCCAAACAGAGACATTTTCCCTAGTAAAAAGTATACACTGCCAACAAAAAAATTTATTTTTACCTGTTATCCGGTTAGCCAAGGATGTATCTCATAATTTCTGATATTAAAACCGCGATTCTGTTGTTTGTTACGCTGCACCAAATTGTTCAATTCCGGGGTAGGTAGCAATGTTTTTATTAAAACTTTATCGTTTTAACTTAGTGCACCAAAGTTATGGGATAACAAATATTCCACTAAGTCACCATTGAAATTTTTAAAATTAACTTCAGTAACCGAACTCATTTTAAAAGCAATACGCCAATAAAATAAATTAAAACCGAAACTGTTTTCGTCCACGACTAGTGACAACAACAACGTCCAACGGTCCATGTCCAACGAATTCACTCGATTTTACCCGAAAGCCTATAGTTGTGATTGGTCGACACTGTATCCTCTTTGAACCGAGCAGCTAGGTTCAATCGGTGTTGCCATGTACATGTGTTTTCCTTCTCTATTACAATGAAGAATTCATTCACAGTATTCGCACCGTTGTTTGCTTTTCTGTGGCAGGCTAAATGAACGTTGAAAATATACCTTTGTTAGCCTCTGCAGCGTTGCCACAAATCTTGAAATGAATGAAATGCAGTAAATGTAAATACCTTCTATCGTAATTAATAAATTATATTATATAATGTAGGTTGAAAGGAAGGTAGGTGCATAAAATAATATGATTTTGGTTTATATGAATATGCTGAATGCTGACAATATAATATAGTAGTGATACACGGAATATTATTGAGGAGGCGGCTTAGCCTCCATAGCCGCCTTCGAATAGCCGCCCCTAAATAGCCGTGCTAAATTTTAAAAATATCTCTCAAAGCTGTCTCGTCAATAATTGCGGTAAATTATGGCTTTGTCGTTTGATCTTATGCAAAATTCAAATTTTTTATTAATAGAAATCTTTAGTAAAATTCGAGTTACTTGTATAAAGCAAAATATTTCATTGGACTATTGAAAAATATTGATAGGTCAGTGGCGGACTCACCAGCAGGCTGAGTAGGCTGGAGCCTAGGGTGGCAGATTTTAGGGGCGTAAATTTGGAATCCAAATTTTTAACTTACCGTTAAAAAAATTATAGGAATTGTTTCCACCCCGATTTCCAAATATCGAGGTTCCTTCAGATCTCGTTGGTTTGAGGTACTAGAAAGCCATTATGACTAATTTTACGATAATATCTGTATGGTGTGTGTGTGTGTATGTAAACCTCTTATAACTTTTGAGATATTCAGATGATTGCAATGCAGCTTGCGGCATTCGAAAGAGTTTCACCAAAGTTAGATTTCCTGAGAATTGCAACCGCTTTGGCACAGTCTATTTTGAGAAATAGTAAAAATAAAATTTTCCGAAAAATGTTTCTTTGAAATACCTTTCACACAACCAAACCAATCAATTTCAAAATATACTCAGCTCTCTTCCTTATCTAACTGCGCCGATTGACCTAAAGAGCTTAAAAATCGGTTGATCCATTCGGGAGATACGTTGTCGAAAAATTTTCGAAAAATCTGAAAAATGGTCGACCTGGCAGACCGTCCCTGTAACTTCCCGCTATTTTTGAGCTAAAAGAGCTTTCAAATCTACCTGGTAGTTAATTTTTGAGCTCGAAATGTGAATTTTAATTTTTGTGATCTCTGTTCATGTGAGAAAAGCTTTGCTTGCTTACTACGGGTGAAAAATTATCTGAAATCTTCCTTGAGCCAAGACATGCTTAAAGACTTAGCCTTTTCGTGCAAAGAGTCAGAACAAGATTTTATACGACGATGCTGATTTTGCGAATGAAAAATCACGCAAAAAGGTATTGTAAAAACTTTCATAACTAAATTACTTGAATTTCATCGTCGCCATCAATCGGATTGTTACTAGATAATTGAATAGGTATATTGTTTTTAAACTGTGAGTAAAAGAAAAACAAATGGTTTAATTACGTTAACCAAATGTATATTATTCAGAAAGTAGTATTAATGTATACCTTACCCCGCCTTATTAGTAGTATACTAGTGAATAATTGAGCTTTTATCATCTCAGAAATACAATTTCATTGACAAAAAATTGTAATTAATATGATTGTGAACTAGGGTATCAAATTGTAGAGGTCGGTAGGAGCAGCAAAATTTGAATATTCTAGTAGTGGAAAATATCTAAATCCACCAATGGGTAGAACCAAAGTTACGGCCGTTCTACGGAGAGTAGCGCAAATTCCAATTTTTACCCATTTACCATTTGCATGCTTAACTTCTGATTTCTGTCCATAAGGTGTTTGGTCCTACAAGGTTCTATAAGATCGCAAATTGAATGATTTGGTCTCAGATATTTATGAGATTGATTTAGATTGTTCATTATTCAGGCAACGTAACCAAGAGACAGTATGGTCTCTTTTTTTTACTTTTCGCCTTATCATATTCGCTTATTTTTAGGTACAAGACCACGTAAAAACATTTTTGGAAGTTTCACAAAACCATGCTCGATGTAAAATATTCCGAGGATCCAAATATGAGCTTAGATTTACAGAAGACTCAAAGGAGAAGAGAAAAAATGTAAAAAAAAAACCGTAAACTACTCCTCGAAATTCGCAAAAATGGCAAAAAAAATTTTTTGATTTGGCTTAGTTAAAGCCAAATCAAAAGACATCGATTGCAATTGTACTTTTGACATGAAATAACCTTGCTATTATTCTTAAAATTTGTATTAAATGAACATTTTTCATGCTTCGAATAGTTAATCTCTTCAGAGTCAACAGTTGACTCTGAAGAGTAGGCAGGTTGAGACTTCAGAGTTGACAGGAAGCAGTATGGTTGGTGGAGTAGGCAGGTTGAGACCACGCGATCGTATTGTTTCCGATTCCTCCTAATTCGATTCGTGGAGTAGGCAGATTGAGGCCACGTATCTGAATTTAAAAAAATATCATAGAATAAGATATATAATGCCTAGTATTAGTTCAATATTTCCAAAACACTTCACGATTTCGATAAAAATAAAACGCCAATATGAAACATGATTCTTGGCATTTGAAAAAATGCAATAAAAATACAGGTCCGTCTTTGAAAATCAGAAGTTGAGGGTGGCCCAATGTGTACGATACCCTGTATATAGATGTCATTCAGATATTCGGAAATGCCACAAAAGTTGGAAAACAGGCAAAATTTTAAAAAAATTATATATTTTTTTATTTTATTATTACAGCTGGAATTTTAAAGAAATGTTGAAATTTTACTATTATTAGTTCAATATTTCCAAAACACTCTGCAATTCAGAAGGAAAACTATACGACAATATGAAACTTGACTCTTGGCATTCAAAAAATGCAATTAAAAATTGAAGGTGGCCCAATTTATACGATACATTGTATATTCATTTTATTCAGATATTTGGATAGCCTACAAAAGGTTGCAACGGCAAAGTGACAATATGTTTTTTAAAAATTCCTTAAATAAAAATATATAGACAAAAGAAGACTTTCGACATTTTCGATTTTTCCTGTATAACTCCAGAACCAGAGAAGCTAGATCAGATTTTTTTTATCCATATAATTGACTTCTGAAATATGCAACTATGCCACCATTTAATCATCCGTCTATCTCGTACCGTTATCGAAATCCCCATGCATACACTCGAATTTGAATAGTCCTGTATGTATGTATATATATATAATAGTAAGGAGGTTTATCGGGTGTGCGGTCTGTTATATATAAAAGAAAACTCTACTTTTCCTAGCTACTCAATATTTCGTCAAACTTTATTGACATCATCAGGAATCTACTATAAAGATTGAAAATAAAACAAAAATAACACCAGAATACAAAAACCACAAACAACTTACAGCTTAAGAGTAAAATTCAAATACACAAGGCATCACATCAACATATCAAACAGTACTGATCACACAATGGGAACAAATCTCCCTAACAACTGGTCTAATTTTTTTTCCATTCTCAAAGAGATAACACAAATATGCGGTGGTTTTATTAATTCATTTTCAAACTAAATGAAACAATAATTTTATGACGACATGTTAATTTTGACTGTACAATCAGGGTATAAAATAATAAATTCTTTATTTAGCCAAATTTAAAATATTACTGTAAATGCTGCTTAACTGACCAGTATCGGACTTAAAATTAATAGTGTTTTTTTCCATTCTTTATGCAACACATTTCCAGGAATAAACGGTTTCCATAATTAGACTCATAGTATTACTCTTGAACTCCACAGATAACGTGACTTTTAAGTATAAAAGATTGCCCTTTGTAAGGGAGTTGACAGATTTGGTTGTACCTCTCTTCAAGGATTTTAAGGCGCTTAAGATCGCCAAATATAATTTAGTTAGGAGTTCTATGCTCTTTTCAAATGTAAAATACCCAACACCAGTGGAGTTCAAGAGTAATGTAGTATATAAAATACCTTGTTTGGGATGTCAGAGTTGTTACATTGGACAAACTGCCCAGTGGCTTAAACAGAGAATCACACAGCACAGGAGTGATTTTCGGTTGGGTAAGAAATCTTGTGCCGTAGTGGATCATCATATAAAAACAGGCCATACCTTTGATTATAGTAATGTCAGTGTTTTGAAAACAGATTCTAATTATGGAAACCGTTTATTCCTGGAAATGTGTTGCATAAAGAATGAGAAAAACACTATTAATTTTAAGTCCGATACTGGTCAGTTAAGCAGCATTTACAGTAATATTTTAAATTTGGCTAAATGAAGAATTTATTATTTTATACCCTGATTGTACAGTCAAAATTAACATGTCGTCGTAAACTTTTTGTTTCATTTAGATTGAAATGAATTAATAAAACCACCGCATATTTGTGTTATCTCTTTGAGAATGGAAAAAAATTAGACCAGTTGTTAAGGAGATTTGTTCCCATTGTGTGATCAGTACTGTTTAATATGTTGAGGTGATGCCTTGTGTATTTGAATTTTACTCTTAAACTGTAAGTTGTTTGTGGCTTTTGTATTCTGGTGTTATTTTTGCTTTATTTTCAATCTTTATAGTAGATTCCTGATGATGTCAATAAAGTTTGACGAAATATTGAGTAGCTAGGAAAAGTAGAGTTTTCTTTTATATATAACAGACCGCACACCCCCGATAAACCTCCTTACTATTTCATACCGTACGGTCGATATCTTTTCATACTGTATATATATATATATATATATATATATATATATATATATATATATATATATATATATATATATATATATAAAAAATATATATATATATATTTAATATATATATATATATATATATATATATATATATATATATTTATATATATATATATATTTATTTATATATTTTTTTTTATATAATATATATATATATATAAATATAAAAATATAAATATATATATATAAATAAATATATATATATATATATATATATATATATATATATATATACGAGAATATAATTAATTATTCAAACTAATTCAGCTAAAGTTTACAAAAGTGCTAAATTAAGTTTATCTTATAAGGAATGTTTGTTTCATTCCACTTAACGATGGGGAAAAATAGAAGAGGAGAAGCGGCAAAATGTGGATTTATCTTTTACATCTCTCAAAAGTACCTACATTTAATTAAAAGTCAATAAACTCCCGGTGAGTGGAAAATACTGATCAGAAAGTTATTTAAATACGTTTAGAATTGGAATCGAGCATCAATTACTATGAGACGGTTAATATTTACCTTCGCCTACAACCAGGGAGCTAATGGTTCAGGTAATGTTTGTTTACGTGACCAAGAGCTGAACCAAGACTTTTCAATAATATTTATACACATCCGTTTTGTGCTTGTATTTTCGTATACCCATGGCTGAATAGCGATGGATTTTAAATCCAAATATGACACAGCCCTTGAAGATAATTGATGTCTAATTCGTTCAGTTTTTTCGGAATAATCGAAGTTATAATATTATTATCATATTGTCGAATGATTGCAATTCATTTCATACCAATTTAAGTACAATTATTTTGACATAAACGAATTATTTAAAATTCAAATTGAATTCTAGAAAGGAAATATACCTACTTGATACTATCTAACTCATTACATATGTATATTCCTCTTTTAAATATGTAAATCACCCAGATTCGCTAAGCAGAATAATATTTCCAGATTTACATATTTCTTCTATCATATTCATAGATTTTACGTTAAATAAATTCATTCAAACAATTTCTCGAAATTAGTATAACTCTTATAATCTCATTTAACATCAATGTTGGTACCCTATTCAGTTGATATTTCAGTTGATTACAATATAACCCAGACATTTAGCAAGCGAGTTCAGTTTTCGTAATTTTATGTATTCACTTGCATTAATGAAATAAACATACAATACTGTACCCAGATATTCTGATAGTACATAGAGCTTCAATTATATTTTATCCGATGGAAGCAACTTCACTGAATTAGTATTACTGTTTCGCTACAGTATTCTTGCGCCTTAACGTGTTTTAACATTCAGCTCATATTTCAATAGCGCGCGTTAGGGGGTTGCCCGGCAACAGTGTGGTATGTAAGGGTGCGAGGCGGAGTTTCTATACGCTCCCTCCAATCAGATGGTGGGAAGTCAGAAGTGACGGCAGCGCGTGTTGTTCAAGTGTAATGTATCGTCTAATGTTGCTGTAATGCCCGATATTATCGAGATAATACATTCCAAATCGTTTAGTTTATCAACGACCCGTTTCACACACGGTTGTCACCACTACCCGTGCGATAGTGACATGACATCGCTGATTAGTGTTACTATAATAGGATATTGAATTTTCGGTTATTGTGTCATTACATCTGTCTAACATTTAAGTGACTTCGCGGAAATTTCGAGATACTATGTCGCATTTTGCGGAGGAATCTTCAAATCTGATGCATCCCAGAGACCCTTTCCATTTCCAATCGAGGTCGATTGAAACAAAAATTCAAGAAAGTAAAAGTTCCTTCTGTATAGATGCGCTTTTGTCCAAAAATAACTTAGAACATCCGCTCAGTCCTACTGACACATCTCGTAGCTTGTCACCATCAACATCCACAAGAAGTCCGAGTCCTCCTATATCCCCTGGAAGTGAAGAAATACCACAAAATGCAGGTTTTGTGCCCCGTCCGGGACTTTTGAACCACATTTATTCAGCAGTTGCAGCCCCGAACGGAGGTGCTTTTTATGGATATCACCACCAGCATCTCCAAGGACAACCAGGAGCTGCATCAGCCTTCCACAGTCTAGAGGGACAAAAAGTTCAAGTGGCAACTCCACATAGTCAACTTCATCAAATGCACCTAGAATGGTTGGCAAGGACAGGAATGTTTTATCCCAGGCTGCCTGATTTAACAGGTGAGTTGCGACTGACGAAATGTAGACAATATTAATATGTAGTCCTTCAATATTGTTTTGTGTTATATCCGGAGTATAAGGCGACTGTGTTTGTTCCGGACGATTTCATACTGGAGAAACATTAAATTACCATTTTTTTAGTAATATTTTCTAACTATCATCAAGTAATATAGGTATATGTTACCCAACTTACTTACCAATACATATTTATTTATTTGTATTACTGAATGAAAGTGCGTTTCATTTGACTCATATATATATATATATATATATATATATATATATATATATATATATATATATATATATATATATATATATATACACATAATTTTGAACGAAAAAATTCATCCTTAATACATTCATGTTGAAATTTGACATTTTCTGCACAATTAGAATATGTCAAATATAAATATTATTCATCATATCAATCATATTAAAGGTATGCATTTGTGATGATCACTTTCTAATTCAATGATAACAATTAGCCTCACTTCATTCAATTTTAATACGGAATTAATTTATGATATATTTTTCGTATGAGTTCGTAGTTTCTCTATAGAAAATATCAAGTTTGAAAATTTCAACCGAAAAAAGTAAGTACTTTCTTATTGTAGGTAATAGACTTTCAAACCATTGTGAATGGTTCAAAATCTGAAATCTTGTTCCTCTACGTCACTATAACTTTGAATCAATAATTTCATGAATGCGTCGATATATGTTTCGACTTTTTTACAGTTTTGCTCTACTTCCAATATGTAAATACCTACATTCATATGTTATAATTATATGCTTATAGATATAGGAATATATATATATATATATATATATATATATATATATATATATATATATATATATATATATATATATATATATATATATATATATATATATATATATATATATATATATATATATATATATATATATATATATATATATACAATAATTTTGATCCAACTTAATCTTTGAAAGGGACGTTCAATTTATTACCGATATCTTCTATATTATATTATATATATATATATATATATATATATATATATATATATATATATATATATATATAGTTGATGGAATCCGTCGTTACTACGTGATAATTTAACATGATGAACAAAATTAAATTTGAATTTAATACGTTCATTATCACAAAATATTTTGAAAAATATAACACTGAGATTGCAATTTCGGTCACTAGACCATCATCGGGCAGATTGAGTTAAGAACTGAATACAGAATTATAGATTTGCGCTTACGGGTGGGAAAGAATTATTGCAGGTACCTAAATAGACAAGATGAACATATTTCAAGAAGGGCTAATCGAGTGAATTTCCCAAATAAGTACAATACAATGTTCTTAGAAAAGTCGTTATCTGGTCGTTCAGCAAGATAATCTTGCTGAACGACCAGATTGACTTGATATCTTCTCCTATATTCAGTGTATTCAAACAATAACGACTTTTCTAAGAACATTGTATAATACCAATTTGGGAAATTCACTCGATTAGCCCTCGATTGAAATATGTTCCTCTTGTCTATTTAGGTACCTGCAATAATTCTTTCCCATCCGTAAGCGCAAATCTATAATTCTGTATTCAGTTCTTAACTCAATCTGCCCGATGATGGTCTAGTGACCGAAATTGCAATCGCAGTGTTATATTTTTCAAAATATTTTGTGATAATAAAAGTAGTAAATTGAAATTTAGTTTTGTTCATCATATATATATATATATATATATATATATATATATATATATATATATATATATATATATATATATATATATATATATATATATATATATATATATATATATATATAGGGTGTCCCACCGGGAAAAAACACGATCTGTATATGGAAAACTACACATAGGATAATTTTGAAAATTTGACAGTATACTAATGTCGATAGGGGCAACTCGACTAAAATATTTTCAAGATGGTGGCACTTCCAGTTATACCGGAAATAGATACCAACTTGCTTATTTTAAATTGGATACCCTATATATTAATATATTTTTGGATTCTACGCAATATTTTAGGCAGATTGTATGTATTTGTCCTATACCTAAGTCTAAGCGTTTTTGACATATTTAGATTTTTATGTCAAAAATGACGATTGCAAGCCCTAATATAATTATCAATTGTTCCTATAAGGATTCCCGTATTACTTACTTTGGGATAGATTCCTTGTTGAAAAAGACTTGCTTTAATAGATTTTGTATAGTATTTGGATTACTAATCATACATGGTGTTCGAAAAATAAGATCTAAAATGAGATTGAGAAAACTGACAAAAATCAATTTTTTCAAATGGAAACCCTTCATTTTTCTTATTTTGTAGTATTTAGCATTTAAAAAGAAGGTAACTTTGTATAAAGTTATCTATACCTAAAATTTGAAGTTTTCGAAATATTGCCAATTTAATATTTTTATATGGCGATTTTGCATTTAATCGTTAAACAATTAGATCTAGGATAGCCACGATCGTATTTGACATTTCAAATCATCGTAATGGCATCCCGGTTAAATTATACAAACGAAGATTATTTAAACTTATTTATTATTTATGGACAATGTGATAAATTATTTCAAGAACATGTGATACATGTGCGACCCGATATCCTCATAAACAAAAACCATCACCAAATACTGTTATAGGACAAATACATAAAATCTGCCTAAAATCTTGCGTAGAATCCAAAAATGTATTAATATATAGGGTATCCAATTTAAAATAAGCAAGTAGGTATCTACTTCCGGTATAACCGGTAGTGCCACCATCTTGAAAATATTTTAGTCGAGTTATCACTATCAACATTAGTATACTGCCAAATTTTCAAAAGTTTCCTATTCGTAGTTTTCCATATACAGATCGCGTTCTTTCCCGGTGGGACACCCTGTATATATATATATATATATATATATATATATATATATATATATATATATATATATATATATATTTTTTTATATATATATAAATAAATTAATATATAATTATATATAAATTTATATATAAATATATATATATATATATATACATATATTTATATATGTATATATATATATATATATATATATATAATCTCTTGATAATTATTAGCAATAACAGGCTGGTTGAATCTTAAAAAACTCGATTTTATTAAAAAGTTGACGTTTCACTACGATATTCGAAAAAATTGAAATTTCTCTGACATCTACTGATTCGAAAAAATTTTTAATAGAACAGACGACTGTTGTGATTGTCTTCCATAATAGAGGATTTTGTTTGTTATACTATTTTCATCTCCAAATTTTCATTCCAATGCTTAGCTACGCCGTTCTGATGAGGACCAAAGAGTCCGAAACACGTGTCAACGGCTGCTTCCATATAAGCGTTCTATACCGATAATTCTGCTCTACTTTTTTAATATTTTCCCGTACTAATTTCTTTGTTGTTAGATAAATAGTAACCTATAATTATTTTTTTCGAACATTACGTGGGTAAAGGTTTCTGTAGTTTCCCTTACCTTCTAATGATAACAATTTTGAATGTTGATATTAGACTGAATAGCACATAATAAATAACAAAGAACAACCACATCCGAAAAAAATTTTAACAAGACAAGTCGTCTGTTCTATTAAAAATTTTTTCGAATCAGTAGATGTCAGAGAAATTTCAATTTTTTCGAATATCGTAGTGAAACGTCAACTTTTTAATAAAATCGAGTTTTTTAAGATTCAACCAGCCTGTTATTGCTAATAATTATCAAGAGATTAAAAATAGATCACAGGCAACAACAATTCAAATAAATAATTATATATATATATATAAATATATAATATATATATATATATATATATATATATATATATATATATATATATATATATATATATATATATGTAATTTTTTTTAAATTTGCAATATCAAGCTTTTGATGATTGAAAGAAGATTTTATTGATTAGTTTTTAGTTAAAGATTTGTTATTGAATTCTGAAATTTCTCTAAATTTTTGAAGTGCAAAATTCCTTTGAAATTTATGAACCAATTTCTGAAAGGTTATGAATGTCACGGTTAGTATTTTTGGCGTCTCAAAAGTTCTGAGGAAATCACGAATTTCATGACAATACGTTAACTAATCAATGAAAGTTTTTTCAATCTAAAATAAACTAGACGAAATACGGCACAAGAAAAAAAGTTGAAAAATAAAAAACAATTAAAAAAAAAAAAAAAAAATATATATATATATATATATATATATATATATATATATATATATATATATATATATAATATATATATATATATATATATATATATATATATATATATATATATATATATATATATATATATATGTATATATATATATATACAATTATAAGTTTTTTATTAATGCCTGTGAAGCACCATTTCCGTTTTTAAAATTAAATAATATATGCTTGTTCGAATAGTTAATAGGTTTTATTTCAATGGGCCGTACCAAAGGGACATATGAGGATTTTTATTTCACAAAATTAGTGATTTTGTGAAAATAAATCAACTCGAAATTCAATGTTGAAAAAAGTACCAACAATTGAGAGTTTCATTTTCTCTTGAAAACTTTTTTACGTAGGTAATATAGTATGCTACACAATGACAAAAAAAAATTTCTGCTTCAAATTACGGTTATTCTGTCAGAACGGAGGAAATCGTTCGGATTAGGTGAAAAAAACAATTTCATTTTATGATCGTTTTTTTGAACAAAAGTTAAACAATTAACAATAATTTAATACCTAATTGCTCGACACCTTTTTCTTACCTCAACTGTTACAGTGGCTAGTTATATGTTGAAGCAGAAATTATTTTTCTTTTTGTTCGAACAAAATATGATTTTATGATCATTTATTTGAACAAAAGTTAAACTACTAATAATAATTTAATACCAAACTGCTCTCTAGTTACACATTTTGTGAGAAAAAAAAATTCTGCTTTAAAAATTAACTAGCTACCGTAACAAGAGAGAACAGTCCGAACAAAATTTGTAACTAGAGATCAGTTAGGTATTATTGTTGGTAGTTTAACTTTTGTTCAAATAAACGATCATAAAAATAAAATTGGTTTTCTCACAGCCCGAACGATTTTTTTCCTTCTCCGTAATTGAAGCAGAAATGTTGTTTGTTATCAATGTGTAGCATACCGATAGGAAGCTCATCAAGAAGAGAAGTTCTTTAATTAAAATGAATTTCCCAATTGTTGTTTGAAAGTTGATTTATATTCACAAAATCACTAATGTTGGGGAATAAAAATCCTCGTATTTCCATTTGGTACTGTCATTTGAAATAAAAACTATAAACTATTAGAACAAGTATACTTTACAGAATATTTTTTGAAATGGTTCTTTTAGAAGCATTAGTAAAAAACTTACGAGGCTTCAAATGCGGAATCTTAGGTAATTTGAAGAAACATTTTTCTAGAAATATATCTCCTTAACCGTGAGTCTGAGGACCTATGGTCCAGAAGTGGAAAGATAGCAAATGGACCCAATAATATCCCAGAAAATTTTGACGGTTCATGTACCGAACTATATATATATATATATATATATATATATATATATATATATATATATATATATATATATATATATATATATATAGGTATATATATGTATATATCATTCAAATGGTTGAAGATTCGTTGATAAACTGATATTTTACAAGAGCTTTTATGTAGGACCCAGGTGTTGTTCTGCACAATTTCGGTTCTCAAATCAACCATAAACGTCAAAATTTCACGCCGGCAAATTTTTAGCAGCACTACAATGCGTATAGTACGTCGATTTGTGAATGTCCTTTCTTAGTTCTTTGTATTTTTATAAATAGTAGAAGTGGTTCTACAAGTAGGTAGAGAACTGTGAATGGAGTGCATATTTGAAAGGGCATTTTAGGGCATAATACGCAATAATTTGCCGCAAATCTCTTTTTGGAAGTGAAGTGCATCGAATTAGTAATTCTTTCCTGATACACTGTAATTTTGGAAGGGAAAATGCTCTTCCACGAAGTATCTACTAGGTAGAAGTCATTCCATATAATATGGGCACACTTCAAGTTTTCCATTCATATTTTAAGGACTTTCAGATTTGACTTTGGTGTATATCGTATTAACGCATTTTTGAAATTCATGATCAGCGGAGGTAGTTGAATTGCATTAATTTACTAATAAAAATTTTAGTGATCGTTCAGATATATAAATTTTCCTATTTTAAAATAAGTGCTTACTGTATCAAAAGCTTGATAAATTTTCAAACTTTTACGTGAATTGAATTGATTTTAGATAATTAATCGTGAAAATTTCAATTGGCATATCTTCTCTTCTTTAGAAAATTTTCAATATCCTTTATAATATAAAAACTTACTGAGGCCTCAGAAGCACAGCAAATTTATGGTTTGTATAGGGAACATCGTGGGTTATTCGAGTTGCTTCTTGCTCTTGAATATTTTCTCATGAGATTTAGTAGTTTTAAATTTGTATATAGGTATTTTGTGTAATAATTCAGATCCATTGGTAGTTCGAAATTCACGTAAAACTGTAGGTTCCTTGAGATATAAGGAAAAATCAAATTCATTTTATATATAAACGATGTGTTTTTTTATGTGACATATTATATACATTAAAATATTACATGATCCAAATGACCCGATCAGAATAAGGGCTTCGATTTTGATAATACCGATTTCATGAAAATCTCTTTTAATAAAAATAACGAGAGGTAATGGAATTTACTGATACACTTTCTCTGCAAAGTATTAAAATTCCTAGCCCTCTATCATAGTAGAGAGGAGCTCTATCTTGTTGAATAATTTTGGAGTAACAGTTCATTCTATTCTAGAAATAATTTGGTTATTTAGTAGAACCAATACCATTCCTGCTTCTGTCTTTAAAAAATCGGTATAAATCTTATTTTCTACAATTCACATCCAAACATTCAACTATTGAGTATGTTGGGTATGGGCATTATGAATCCAATGAGGGTTCTCATTTGACCAATACCTTGAGTTATGGCGATAAACTAAAATATTGCCTTGTCAAAAAATAAAATATTAGTTGCAAAATGTTCGTCTACATTACTGTCCAACAATCCATCAGATCACAAAACTCTAGCCGTCGGTCAAAATCGTCATCTACCGGAAGTTAATGTACTTATACTGTAAAAAAAAAGTACTGTAATAAAAAAACGCACAAGATGCATTATGCGTCATTGCACTTGCCTGAAAAGTTTCATCAATAAGAAGTCCTTTCCGTTTTAAAAATATTTATTTTGTTATATACTCCCAGCAAACCCTGTATATATTAAATATACCTATATATATATATATATATATATATATATATATATATATATATATATATATATATATATATATATATATATATATATATATATATATATATATATATATAAAATTAAGTGAAACTAGGACATTTATTTGAAACTAATCAAACAAATCTCCTAGAGGAGCTGGTTATAAGAGTTCACGAAGCATCGAAATATCTACATCTACCTTAGACGGTACTTGTCAAAAATGTTAATTTGTTTATCACAATCGATGGAAATTGATAGACATACTGTTTCGCCCTTATTGGGGCTCATGAGTATCATCCATTCATCGAAAGTGATAACCAACCCAATATATTCAATATTTTTGTGAATTAAATATGTAATTTAGAAAGTCTATACTTCATTTAAAACCATTTATTAATATTATTATTTGGGCCAATACATCTTCTGGGTACTGTGTATTTTTTTATGACATTATCAATTTGTAAACCATATTAACTATTTTTCAATTGGAACAGCATATTCTTGGAAATATTTTAAGTGGTCTGTAGTAATCTACAGTGACGAAAATTAAGAAACAGATTAGATAATAACAAGATTAAATATTTTATACTATATTTCAGCACAAAAAATATTTATTATTAATGTGTATATTTCAGCTAGAAATTAAGTGCATATATATATATATATATATATATATATATATATATATATATATATATATATATATATATATATATATATATATATATATATATATATATATATATATATATATATATATATATATATATATATATAATTATATATATATATATATATATATATATATATATATATATATATATAAATATATATATATATACATATATATATATATATATATAAATATATATATATTATATATATATATATATATATATAAATATATATATATATATATAAATATATATTCAGTAGTTAAACATCAAAAATGGCCGTTACTTTGATTATGATAATATAGAAAATATTGAAAATAGAGGAACATTATAAAAAAAAGATTGTTCCTTGAAATCTGCCCCACCAAGAAAAATAAAAATGCAATCAATTTTAGATCGGATGTTGGGCAGTTGAGTGACATATATTGTTACTTTTTAGAATTGATTCAAATATCTTTTACTCTGTACTTTTGTTTTCACATCATAGTCTCTTATGTATCACGTTCTTCATTTGTGATCATTCGTATGATTTGTCTCATTTCGAACATGTTGTTGAACGTTCCTGCTTATTTATTTGATAGTGACTGACTTTATGTATTTTTTTCAACTGTATGTATATTACATTTGTAGATATTGTCCTACGGAAGTCAATAACAAAGGACGAAATATTGAGATCATGAACCAAAAATTTTTCAGTAGGCCACAAGACCGCTTAATGATATATCGTCTTCTTTCAACGAATATATATATATATATATATATATATATATATATATATATATATATATATATATATATATATATATATATATATATATATATATATATATATATATATATATATATATATATATATATGCAGTGTGTCGCATTTAAGATGAAGACACCCCTATATTTCAGTTATTCAAAGAAATATAGATTTGAATTCTCTCAGGGTCATGAACGGCGGTGGGACATATTTTTAAGATACTCTACTGAATTCTGAATTCTAAACTCGGCCTACTACGAATTGACAAATAGGGCCGATTCTCAATATTTTGTTTTGCGTTAGAGATATCGAAAAATGTTATGAGAAAAAGTTGTTCAGAAAATTTTTTTAGGCCCATATACCAATTTTCTTGACAAAATTCGCATTTTCAAATTTATTAATATTTTGGTATCCCAAAATTATTACGAGTTTTCTTTTTTCAATTTTATACTTAGTGTGCCATGGAAAATAATAAAATTGACAGAAGTGTTAAATACTAGTTAGTTTGAAGTATTGCGTTAAGTTAAATTTAGTGAATTAGTGATCAGAGAATCAAAAGGCCATTAACTTTACGTGAAAAAATCGAAATAATTGGGTTGTTTGGTGATAATTCTCCTAGCAGCAGACAAGTTGCTGCAGAGTTTAACTTGAGACACCCCGAACGTGCTTTTGTTACTCATGGAAAACAGCCGCTGTAAATGCTGTTTTCAATGAAACTGGCAGTGTTGTTAAAATGTATCAGAATGGTCAACCTCGTCGAATACACCCGCATCTTGAGGATAACCTTATTTTGGCGGCAAATCGAGCAAATCCATGCATGAGTCTCCGAGATTTATCATCTCAACTTGATATTGGCAAGGATAAAATTGGAAGATGCTTCAAATGTCACAAAATTAAGCCGTATAAACCTAAGTTCTTGCATTCATTTAAAGAAGGCGATAATAATAAAAGATTGGACTATTGTTAATGGGCTCAAGGTAATTTTTTAAACTACAGACATTTTTTGAAGAAGATTATGTTCAGTGATGACGCTACATTCACCACTAATGGGGTTGTATTAAACTATCAAGTAGTCAAGTTCTTAGTTTCCATAGCGTTTCAGTTATCAAATTGAGAGATAAACTTAATAATTTTGAATTATAACCAAAATATTGAAAAAATTAAAAATGCGAATTTAGTCATAAAAATTGGTATATGAGCCTAAAAAAATTTTCTGAACAACGTTTTCCTATAACTTTTCTCCATATCTCTAACGCGAAACAAAATATTGAGAATCGGCCCTATTTGTCAATTCGTAGTAGGCCGAGTTTGAAATTCAGAATTCAGTTAAGTATCTTAAAAAATATTACCCATCACCGTTTATGACTGTACGAAAATTCAAATCTGTGTTTCTTCAAATAACCATAATATGCGGGTGTCTTCATCTTAAATGCGACACACTGTATATATATATATATATATATATATATATATATATATATATATATATATATATATATATATATATATATCTATATTGGCTCTCAACAATAAGAAGTAACAAATGAATTCTACAAAATAACATCAACTTTTTTATCGTGTTAGATCTCCCAGATCACGATTTTTTTTTCGATGCCTATATATATATATATATTATATATATATATATATATATATATATATATATATATATATATATATATATATATATATATATATATATATATATATACATATATATATATATATATATATATATATATATACATATATATATATATATATATATATATATATATATATACATATATATATATATATATATATAATATTTTATATGAATCCAGCAACCACGATCAAACCAAATGTGCTAATTATCCATGTCTGAGAATTTTTCAAACCAGTGGCATCATAAATAACAAATCCAAATTCCAGCTTCTCTGAATTGTACATGTAGGTATCTAAACATACTGGTTTTTAGCTACCCAAACCTTCGTCCAAATAGAATAATAGAGTTGAAAATTAATACGTGCATTGAGTATATATCAAAAAAGTGCCTTCTTATGGTATTAACTGTTTTTCAACCCACCGCCATTTTTACGAAGAGATTTCTTGTTTTAGTGAGATTTGCACTGCCCGTGATCATGTTAGAGGGTTAAAATTTCGTACGTAGATTCAGTATGCATTCAAATCAACTTGAGTGTCAAGAATTTGTACATGAAAAATAACAAAAATGACGGAAAAACACGACTGTAATAAAAGAGGTTTTTTTTGATCTACACCGTGAAGACGCCGAAATAAAATTCCGTCTCTCATTGATCCACAATATTATCAAATTCTAAATCATGTATTTATTCAGTATTTTTGAAACATAAAAATTCATAAGAAAAAATTCTAAAACCTCAACCCATCCATCATCTTTCTTGTATGAGTTATGAATGGTAAGGTTATTCAACAGTAATAAGTCATTGATCAAACTTGGCAACAACAGTCTGAGTAACATTGGAACATAGCTACACCGGTTGCTGTTTGATTGTCGTACCTCTGAACACAAGAACTTTATTGTAGTTTGAGTGCAGGTAATGATGTAGAAGGGAAGTTTACATGCCTAATTTGTTATCTTATATAGCTTAAAGGTTCCTCTATTGTGTAATTCACAGCAATAATCTGTCTGCAGCAACGTTGAAACTTTTTCAGTGCCTCTTGTTACATATAATCATAAACTGATGAAATACCAAGGAGTACAAAAATTCACAAAAATATCTCATTCACTCATTCACTGAATTCATCAATCATCAATTTTTTCCCAAATATCCATTTATATATATATATATATATATATATATATATATAAATATATATATATATATATATATATATATATATATATATATATATATATATATATATATATATATAAATATATATATATATATATATATATAAATATATAAATATATATATATATATATATATATATATATATATATATATATATATATATAGATAAATAAGCATGATTTGGCACCATTTAATTGGTGTATAATATTTCAATATTTCTAGATTATTGCATTTCCATTACTAGTATAAATATAGAAATCATTGCAATACCTATATTCATGTTTCTGATAAAATGAAATATTTATATTAGGAAATTAAGAAGTATCAGAAATAGTTA